>VMDO01003699.1:126343-137930 GCA_007922755.1 Pedetes capensis | reverse complement strand
AGGCAATGAAACAATGCCAGGCTAACCTTGGGGGCCCAAATCCAGCCACTGCTTATCAGTTATGGACTTCCTATTAAGTTGCCAGAGGCCACTTTGAGTGTTAAATATACATAAAACGATACAGATCTAAACAACACTGCAAAGCTGACTCTAACAAAGAAACGAATGGCCCATGCTTCTGGTTCCCTTTCCTGACTATGACAAGTGGATAGATGCCAGAACCATGGATTTAGCACAAAGGTGACACCAAAGGCCAGCAGAGTGGGGCCTGGATCATAGCAACGTGTTTGGCTAGTATTAATAGATCGCTCACGGCACAAAACACCCTGTGAGTCAGCTGTGTAACTGAGGTATCAGAACCGTTTATTGTTCCCAAGCTCTGGACAGGTTTGCTTAGCTTTTGTTCCCCACTCTGGAAAAGTGCTGTGCCTTTCCCAGGTTCTTCGTGACTTCTCTAAGGAACATACCCTCCAGAGCTCTCAGAGCCCCACTCCTCCACACACTTCCGTTCTTATTCTCCATTCTGTGATTTGTGGTTTTTTCTTTAACTCCTCTCTAGCCTGAGTGGAAAACTCAACTCTTTGTTTTCTCTTAAAATGCCACTCATATGTGCGGATGTAAAAAGAGATTCATTTTCACAACATTGCAAACAAAGTACAAGAGAATATTAGGCATTCCCACTCTTAAAAAAAAAGAATATTAGGCATTCCTACTCTTAAAAAAAGAATATTAGGCATTCCTACTCTTGAGAATATTAGGCATTCCTACTCTTAAAAAGAGAATATTAGGCATTCCTACTCTTAAAAAGAGAATATTAGGCATTCCCACTCTTTAAAATCCTTCGGTTACTTTCTTCTGTGTCTTTTACTCATCTTCTCTTTCTCTTGTATCCCATCCTTGCAGAAGCAAATGAAACACATATCCTATCCTCACTCTCAACTAACTCTCAAATTCTCGGCCCCTCTCCTTCCCAATGAGCCTTCCTTCAACTCTCAGTTGTCACTATCTGCAAACGCATTTCTGGCCTCCCTTCAGCACAGGACCCAGCAATAACTCAGAGATCACCCATTGTTAGGAGCTCATCAAATTACATTCTTAGTTTTGGTCAAAGAAGATTCTTTCAGTGCTTTACAAAAGATGGGTGTCTGCGTGTATGTTTCTTGCAAAAGGGATAAACTCATATTTGAGTGACAGGTAGTTAAAATCACTATATTTGTGGTTGGCAAATATCTAACAAATGTTAAGTGTTCATATAATTTTGGTGCCCAAATTCCACTCTTATTCCTCCCTTATTTTGGAGTTCTGGTTGGGGCAGTGCACAAGGATGGAGAGCTGGGAAGAGAACAGCATGCCTATTTATTAAATGGCATGCCTATTTATTAAATGGGCACAATTCTCAAGGTACCAGTGAAAGCCTGGGAGTACTTAGGCCCATACTTAGCCTGTGTCATTGAGGCTGAAAGTTAGAGGACTACATTTCCCAGACTCTCTTGACAGCTGGCTTCCAGATAGTCTTTCCGAGGGGAGAGACTCATGCCACGAGATGGGGAAGGTAGAAGATGGAGACTGGTGACTTCCGGCTTCAGCAGCAGGAGTGACACGCCCCAGTGAAGGCCTGCAGGGGGTCAGCTGCAGGAACAGTAGCAGCAGCAGTGAATGGTGGCTGCATCACCGCTTGGAACAAAGCAGTGTGATTTCCTCTGGGACCTCCTCTCTGGGAGACATTACGCTTCCCTCTTGTCTGCTTTAGTCTCCCAAAGCACTGTAGCTTCATCCTTGGTCTTCAATTCTTTTCTGTTTTAAATAACTAGAGTGCCTTTTCCTTTTCTGACTGCAGCTCTGACCGATACCCTCTGTGTAAGGATCTTCTGTGAAGTTAGAGGACAGGAGAGCTACTAAGGCCAGAGGCTCAAACAAGCCCTTTTGAAACTAAGAAGTGTGGTTCTGCAGAGAAGACTTGGACCAGACTTGCCCTCCCCGTCTCAGGAGGGGATGCGAGAACACAGAGAGTGTTGTGCACTTGCTTCAGAGATCCAGGGATGCCCAAGGGTTCAAATTAGGTTGAAGAAACAAACTGAGAGAGAAGCCCTGGAACACAGTTGCAAGTCCTCTAAGTAAATGCAGCCTCATCTGTTAATAAAATGTAGGCTGATACCAGTCCTTTGCCCACCCCACTCCTCCCTTTAGGAGAAAAGAGTAAGGGAAATAGACGGAAGTACCCACTGTGCATGGGGAGAGCTGGAAATGTCCACCTGCTCTGAGTTATGTTAGAAACCAAGGAGAAGAGAGAAGTAGTCTCTGTCCGTCGCAGAAAATTCAACTCATGCTATCCGCCTTTCAGGAATGGGAAGGGGCTCATGTTTGGAGACACTCACTAGAGTAATATAAAGAAATGTATATTTCATTGGCTTTCCTTCTTATCACCCCCACAAAAGCTGGCTTGTTTCCTGTATGTGGCTGTATTCTTGCCAATGGAATCCCAAGTCCCAAACAAAACCAAAGAGATACTTCATATCTGACCATTTTGAAAGGCTTTGGAGGGCACAGATCTTTTTCTTGGGAAAAAAGACTTGGTTTGTAATGGTGAGGGTTTTATACCCACTTGAATGTGACGTTAACCGAAAGCCTTGACTTGACATATGCTAGAATACTAATTCCATCAGAAAGGAAAGAAGCCACACTCATCTAGAGAGATCTTGATAGGCCGCATACCCCGGCCATGGTTAAGCTGGGAGTAAGTTGGAGCAAGGAACGATAGTACAGGCAGCATCTCTTCCAAATTATGTGATTCTTTTCATAACTGTTGACATTTTCCCAATGTTTCACATCTGATCACAGAGCCACTACCCTAATTTCTTCAAGACAACTAATGAAGTTTTTAAGGGTAGCCCAACTCCTGTTTTTTGTCTTTTATATGTATGCTGACGTTATAAAAAAGAATCCCATTTCATGAACCTCTTTTGGAGATGATAAATACTGTCAACAGCTTCAAGATGTATTATTTCTTAGCCAAGCAAAACTTTGCCTGAAAGAATCTTGATTCCCCCATGTACAGATTGGGCCTCTGGGATGCTTGGCACCACACTCGGATCAATTGCTTGGTGACATGTCAGAATGACTCACTGTTTTTGACACAGGCATATATTGGCATCAAAAACCCTGTCAAAAATTCTGAAAGAAGTTGTGCTTACTGTTATGAAAAGTGTTAAATTCATAACTGTGGCATCTTTTCAAGAAGTTTTATCAGGAAATGGGGGCCCAGATACAACATTCTCTATTCCATAATTTTCTGGCTTTTTTTTTTTCCCAAGAGCAAATTTTATAACAAGTGGGTGGATGTCAAATGGCTGTTTCCCTTTTTTGGGGCAAAGAGAAAGAAAATCTACTCTTGGAATAATTTTGGCATGAGAATAGCTCATTATGTTTTAACTTACATGGCAAATAGTTTTGGTCACATGCTTGACTCTTTTGAGTCAAGGCTCTACAGTGACAATTTTGGATGCTACTAAGAAATTATAAGTTCTTTGATCCAATTGCTACTGGAGGTCGCAAAGTATGTGAAGTGTGTTTGTTCATTTGTTTGTTTTGATATTTAGGGACAGAGTTTTGCTGTGTAACCCAGGCTGGAACTCATTATGTGTGCCAGGCTGGCCTCAAACTTGTGTTGATCCTCTTGCCTCAGTCTCCTGAGAGCTGGGATTACAGGCATGTGCTACCACACCCAGCTAGTACGTGAACTTTCTGATGCTCTGGAAGTAGGAAAGCCAAGGACATACTAATGGATAGATTCCTGGCAGTATGGCACAGTTCTTTAGATTTACCTTAAAATAGGAGTCTGCATTTGCAGTTCCTTCCTTGCTAACAAAGATAGCATGAATGAGTCAGACTTGGCTAAAGATACCCCTATGGATGTGGAAGTTTGATTCATAGTGAGTTCAGAGTCATGGAGAATTCTGGTGGTGTTTGACACAAAATTGTTCCAATCTGGATAGTTGAGTGTTGTTAGCTCTGATTCTAATTGCTGCAGGGAAAATACTGCAGCATTAAGAACTACATCAAAAATTCCTTTTAGGGCAAATTGTTTTTGTTGGGAATCATACTTAAAAGTGTAACAAGGATGGATTTTGTCACTGTTTGGTTTTGTAGATATGTGGGAATTGGTACCTTGTCCCTCCATGCCTCCAACTTCCTTCCTGATGTTGAGAACCTCTCTTTCTGAGGGATGTTTGCAAATCCTGGGCTTCTGCAAAAGGGCAATGTCTACAGGCACATTTTGGATGGAATATACTAATTAAATATCCTCCTGATCCATGGATGACAAGCCCTTTGCCATCAGCAATGGGAAGAAATTTGACCTGATTCCCCAGTGTGGTCACTGAACTTCCTGTGGGTCTCACTGGAATGGCCATGGGTGGTCAGGCTCTCTGGTGAATGTGCTTTGGAAACCTGGCTTCCCTTGATGGTGACCCAGTTCTTTTACTTGCCATCCACCTACTTCAGTGGTTCAGCCCCTCCTCCCCCCTCCTCTCAGGGAACGTTCCAGAACACACTCTCCTCCTTGTCACCTCCCTACTCAGGGGACTTTCATTTAGTCCTCACCCAGATGAGAGTGTGGAATTGTGTGCTTCTTCTCTTATTTTCTTTCTAATAAATTATTATGGATTAAATTCTATGCCCTGTTTCCTTAAAGACCTTTCTGGTTTGACATTTAATAGATTTTAGATGTGAAACAGAAACCAAAAGGTGAGCAAAACCCCAAACCCCAACAAAATGAAGAAATTTTTTTTTTACACTATTTCTTTTTTACAAGCTTGCTTTCTAATTCTAATTCTTTTCAAGGCAATGCGGATGCCTCTGGTAGTATGGGGAGGGTCAGTAGGAAGAAGTAGTTATAAAAACAACAAAAACAAGGTACAATGATTTACTATTGTGTAAAAAAGGAGGTCGTAAATGTAAGTCTCTGGGTATTGTGGAGCCCCAAGGCTTCAGAGAATGGCTATAACTTATTTGTTTAGTAGGAAGAGAAACAATTGTTGTTGTTAGGTGCCTTTGAGTTGGTGTCTGACTCATAGCAACCCTATGGACAACAGATGAAAACAATATTGTCAGTGCTTCTCTGCTGTTCATAGGGGTTTCAGTGGCTGATTGATTTTTGTGAGTGGGCTGCCAGGTCCTTCTCCCAAGCCTACAGCACATGGTGCTCCCAAGTGGTCTCCCATCCAAGTACTAACAAGGGCCGACCCTGCTTAGTGTCCAAGATCCAACAGGAACGGATGCTACAGCTGCAGGCAGAGAAAAATCTAGAGCCAACAAAATGATAGACCTTTGATTGTTGGTCAAGAACATTGCTTGGGCTGGAGGTGTAGCTCAGTGGTGGAGTGCATACTTAGCTGGGGTTCAATCCCCAGTACCAAATCAAACCAAACAAAACCAAATAGTCATCTCATAAACAAACAAAACAAAATAAAAAGAAATTGCTTGTTATGACCAACCACTTTACAAATGCCCCAAAAGAGTCAATCCAATTTATTAGTGCCACAAAAGCTTGGCATGTGAGCAGGGGCTAAAACTGAGGCAGTGTTGAATGGGATGGGGCATAAGACAAGGACCTCAGAGCACAGAGGTTGGGGGAGGCCAGGCAGAGAGCTGTGATGGAAGGATTAGCGGAAACCTTGAGGAAGAGCTTTGGCTTTTCACAGGTTGTGAAATTGTTGAGAACAAGGAAATCGTATGAAAGGTTAAAGGAGTACTGGGTCCTGCAGTTGTCTTAAAGGTTATAATAATGTGCATCTTCATCCTGAAGCACTTATGAGAAATAAGAAGTAGACATAAGTTGGCTGTTAAAGTTGATGAGCCTGTTATGTCAAAGATCACTCTAATTTTAACTTCTTTTTCTTGCCAAGAACTTCAGACTTTCCATTTCTGGAGCAGTCATCAAGCTAATTTACATTTAATTGGAACAATTTTGATTTATATAAAAACTTTCAGGAAGGTGCCATTAATTTCTGCAAGAAAAAAAAAATGAAAGTATATCAGTCCTGACTGAAAAAGCAAATATTTTATTAAAAGAATATGGGATTACTCCTAGAGTTTCCATTTCCGGAAAGGCTGGGGGTGAAGCCTTATGAAGGCAGCAGGAACAACGGCGGATGAGACAGTGAAGGCCATGGCCAACACCTCACCATAGAATTGGCCTTGGCAAAGCGCAGTGCTGCCTGTACAGGGCCTTGGACACCTCATTGTCACCATTGCTGCCAAAGGCACTGAATGTTGGTGTCAACAGCTACTGCCCCCACCTCATAATGGATTCTGTATTGTATCTGCTTCCTTGTCCAAATTCACTATGCATGCTGCTGCTTTTAACTGGCCAAGTTATGTCAGCAGCCTATGCATTAAATGCCAAGGGTTCTGGAAGACAAGCACGTGGGTTTTGTGGCTTGCTTGCAGTGAAGGAGGCACAAAGAGCGAATAGAATTATTATGGAGATGATATGCAAAGAAGTAAAAAAAAAATAGAAATCAGTCATCAGCAATATCAAGACAAATGGTTTTTTATAGAAAGTGTTTTTTCTTCTGTGTCATCTATGTGGAAGAAATAGACATTCAAAACAAGATGAGCTCTATGTAAAAATGGTGAGTTGAGCATTGTGAGAACTTTTTTTGGAGAGGAGAGAAGGTTCCTACGTGTAGTCACTTTCTGGCACTGCATAACAATAGACTGTAGGATGGGAGGCTTAAATAACAAAGATTTATTGTCTTGCAGTTGTGGAGGCTAGAAGCCCAAAGGCAAGTATTGGTATGGTTAATTTTTCCGTAGGATGACTGTCCTTGACTTGCAGATGGCCATCTTTATCCTGTGCCATCATGGTGCTTCCCCTGAGCACATATACAAAGACAGCATTAGAGCCTACCATTTAGGATGTCCTTTTAACTTAATTACCTTTTTAAAAGTTCTTATCTCCAGATGTGGTCACATGGTGAGATACTTGGGGTCAGGATTTCAATATATAAATTTTAGGGGGATGCCATTCAGCCTGTCAGAATACGTTTCATGAATTTCTCAAAAAGCCAGTGTCTTCTCACACTTTCTCTGGTGCCATTCTTTTCCTTTCTCATTCTTCAACATCTAAACTGTTCGAACACATTATATGCAAAGTTCAAAATGACCCTTAAGCATTTTCAAATTAAAAAACTGCTCAAACTCTCTCATAATAAGAAAAATGAAAATTTAACTTGTGATGGTGGTGGTTAGGTGACATCAAGTCAAGATACTATTTATTATTGATAAGATTGATAACCCCCCTGAAGTTTGATAACATACCCTATTTGGGAAAGTGTTGGGAAACAGGCTCTTTCTTACATTGCTAATGAGACTATGTCTGCAGTTGTAGTCCTGTGGTTTCCGATCCCATCAGATCTCAGAAGCTAAGCAGGGTCAAGCCTGGTTAATACTTGGATGGGAGACTGCCTGGGAATACCAGGTGCTGTACAGGCTTGGGAGATGGACACGGCAACCCACTCTGCAAAACCAATCTGCCATTGAAAACCCTATGAACAGCAGAGAAGCACTGACAATGGTGTTTCACCTGTTGTATGCAGGGTATAACGACTTGATGGCACCTAACAACAACAACAACACAAATGAGACTATAAGGTCATTGGACCCCTGTAGAGGAAACTTTGGCAATAGATGGCAAAACTACACATACATAGTCGTTCTTTGAGAAATATGTACCAAAGATACATTGACAAAAAGATGAACTAACATATGAACAGAGCTCTTCAGTTTTTCGTTATTTGTATGTTACATGTAGAAGGCAAAGGTTTAAGATAGACCCAAGATTCTCATCCCTAGGTGCATGCATGGTATAACCTCCTGCTCTTCAGTGCAAGTAGAATCTGTGACTATGGCAGGATATCACCATTAAGATTGTTGTTGTTGTTGTTGTTGTTGTTAGGTGCCGTCGAGTCGGCATCCGACTCATAGTGACCCTGTGTACAACAGGTGAAACACTATTGTCAGTGCTTCTCTGCTGTGCATAGGGTTTTCAATGGCAGATTGATTTTTGGGAGAGGGTTGCCAGGTCCTTCTCCCAAGCCTACAGCTTCTGGTGTTCCCAGGTGGTCTCCCATCCAGGTACTAACCAGGCCTGACCCTGCTTAGCTTCCGAGATCTGATGGGATCAGATGCCACAGGGCTACAGCTGCAGGCCCATCAAGATTAGGTTACATTAAATAGCAAAGGTAAAGACATTTCTTTCAGATGTAATTAAGGTTTCTTCTGAATAGCTGCACAGGCTGGCTACCAATCCTTTAATATATGGGCCTTTAGAGGATACTCCAGATCCAAAGTATAGCACCTTGTTATATTTTTGGTTTTAATATCATGTAAAAGATTACATAATTAAAACCAGAATTAAATAATTAGAAGAAACCTCTAAACATTAAAAACTAAGGGAAATAAAACAAATATAGCTGCATATCAATTTGGAAGCAAAAGCACACAAATGAATTATTTAAAATGATTTTAAAGATAATGAGAAGTGAGATATAACTGTGGACAGATTTATATACATATTCTAGGCAACCACCAATTGACTCCAACAATGATCAATACAAAGAAATCCACATCTAGACACATCATCGAAAAATGCTGAAGAGGACAGAGAAATCTTCAAAGAAGTGGGAGAGAAACAACCATTCACAAAAATTAACTCAAAATGGAGATAGACCTAAATGTAAAGAAATGAAAATGTAAGACTCCTTGAAGAAAACATATATGGCCTAGGGAAGATTATTATTTGTCAGATATTCAAAGTTGAAGCAACAGAAGAAAATACTTGGATTTTATCAAAATTAAAAATGTGTGCTTCAAAGGGCACAATCAAGAAAATGAAAAGACAAGAGGATGAAAGAAAAAATTTGCAAATCATATGTCTGAGAAGGACTTGTAGAATATATGATGACCTCCTAAAACTCAATAGTAAAAAGACAAATCTCAATTAAAAATGGGGAAGGGTCTAAATAGAAGTTTTCTACACTGAAGGTAAAGAAATGGTTCATAAGCACAAAAAGATCCCCAACCTTATTTTCACTCAGCAGCATGCAATAAAACTTACAATAACACTTCAGACAAAATATAATCAAGGATTGAAGAAATTGGAACCCTCATACCCTGCTATTGGATATACAAAACATAAAATGGAACAGTCTTTTTGGAAAACAGTGTGGAAGTTCCTCAAAAGGTTCAAATAGAACCAAAATATGATAAGTAACACTCATTCCACTCATATACCCAAAAGAATAGACACATCCACAGAAAAGCTTGTACACAAATATTTCTAGCAGTATTATTCATAATAGCCTCACTGTGGAATCAACCCACGTGCCCACCAACTGAGGAATGGCCAAATCAAATATGGTATATCTGTACAGTGCCTGCAGCCATAGCCCTGTGGCATCCGATCCCGTCAGATCTCGGAAGCTAAGCAGGGTCCGGCCTGGTTAGTACCTGGATGGGAGACCGCCTGGAAACACCAGAAGCTGTAGGCTTGGGAGAAGGACCTGGCAACCCCCTCCCAAAAATCAATCTGCCATTGAAAACCCTATGCACAGCAGAGAAGCACTGACAATAGTGTTTCCCCTGTTGTACAGAGGGTCGCTATGAGTCGGATACCGACTCGATGGCACCTAACAAGAACAACATATCCATACAGTACAATATTATTCAGCCAGTAAAAATAATAAAGTATAGAGCGGATATATGCTACAGTGGAGATGAACCATGAAAACATGCTAGATGAAAAAAGCAGACACAAAAGATCATACACTGTTTGAGTTTGTTGATATGTGAGGTTGATTATAAACCACTATATAGAGCCAAAAGTAGATTAACAATTGCCAGTTGGTAGAGTGTTGCTGTGTGCTCTCTGAAACGCTGGGTTTGATTCCTAGCACCACAAAAATGAGGGAAAGACCTGGTAGCCCACTCCTGAAACAATCCTGAAAACAATCAGCTATTGAAAACCCTATGAATAGCAGAGAAGCTATGACAAAGTGCTGGGTATGGCACAGTGTCAGGGATTGTTTTGTTCCGTTGTACATAGGGTTGCTGTGAGCCTGACTCGATTCCATGGCACCAAAAAACAACAAAGCCCAGGGAATGGGCTGGAGTTAAGCTCAGTTGGTAGAACACTTGTTCTGCACTCTGAGGTCCTGGGTTGAATCCCTAGCACCACAAAAATGGGAGAAGGATTTGGCAGCTCACTCCTGAAAGAGAAAAAATTCCAAAACAATTAACCATAAAAAATTCTATGAATAGCAGAGAAGCACTGACAATGGTGGGTATGGCACAGTGTCAGGGAGTGTTTCCTTCTGATGTACATAGGGTCACTATGAGTCGGACCTGACTCCATGGCACTTAACAACAATAACAAGACAGAAAATGGAGTGAGGATTGGGAGAAATATAGAATTACTTTTGATGGTTATGGAGTTCCTTTCTGGGACTATGAGAATGTTTTAAAATTCATGGTAGTAGCGCTGGGCGTGGTGGCACACGCCTGTAATCCCAGGGGCTCGGGAGGTGGAGGCGGGAGGATTGCAAGTGCGAGACCAGAGGCAGTCTGCGTAACTTAGCGAGACCCTGTCTCAAAAAGTAAAAAAATGAGCTGAGGGCGCAGCTCAGTGGTCCAGCACTTGCAGAGCATGCAGGCGCGAGGCCCTGGGTTCAACCCCCAGTACCAAAAAACAAAACAAAACAAAAAAAATTTATGGTAGTGACGGTAACACAATTCCACGAATATACAGAAAATGATTGAATTGTATGCTTTAAATGGGTGAATTATATAGCATGTGACCTATCTTTGTAAAACTATAATAATAAATGTATAATAAAGTACTAATAAATGGCATGTTGTTTGTTGTTTGGTGCCACTGAGTTGCAGCCTACTCATGGGGACCCTGTGTACAAGAGAGGAAACACTCCCACACACTGTGCCATGCCTAGCACTATTGTCAGTGATCTGCTATTCATAGGGCTTTCAATGGCTGATTCTTTCAAGAGTGGGCTGCTGGGTCCTTCTCTCAAGCCTAGAGCACCAGGGGGTCTCTTGTCCAAGGACAAACCAGGCCCAACCCTCCTTAGCTTCCAGGATCTGACTGAACTGGATGCTAGGTTGGTATGGCTGTAGTCCTAACAAAGGGCATAGGCCAACTAAGAAGGAGGTCCCAGTGGATGGGATAATTTGATTATTAAAAAGAATGACTGTATTGAATTTAAAGACAGCATATATATATATATATATATATATATATATATATATATTTATATACACACACACATGTATACATATATGTATATATGTGTGTGTGTAAAATATATATATTGTATATATTGTATATATATATTGTATATATATTGTATATATATATAGTATATATATATAGTAAACATATATACATATGTATACAAGTAAGTTTGTAATCATACCAAATCAAAACAAACAAAACAATCTCACTATTCACCACTGGAGGTTGCCAGAGCACCAATCATTTCTCTGAAAACTTGTACAAGGAAAAAAACCAAGT
>VMDO01003699.1:0-118689 GCA_007922755.1 Pedetes capensis | reverse complement strand
ATCTGCACTTGCATGTTTATTGCAGCAATATTCACAATAGCTAAGGTATGGAATCAACCTAGGTGCTTATTAACAGATAAATAAAGAAAATGTAATATAGATATGCAACATAATATTGTTCAGCCATAAGAAAAAGTGGAATTCTGTCATTTGGAGCAATATGGATAGAACTGTAGGACATTACATTAAGCAAAATAAGTTAGACACAGGAAGACAGACACTGTATTTTATCATTTATATGTGGAAGCTAAAAAGCTGATCTCATAGAAGTTGACAGTAGAATAGTGGTTACTAGAACTTGGACAAGTGTTGGAGAGGGAGAGTTGAGGGAGAGAGGATAGTGAATAGGTACAAAGGTATAGATGGACAGAAAGAATAACTTCTAATGCTTTGTAGCCCCCCAAAATGATAAATATCAAGGTGAAAAACATGCCAATGACCCTGATCTGATTATCATATATTGTATACATGTGTTGAAACATCAGTGTACCCTATAAATATGCACAGTTATTCTGTGTTAGTTAAAAACAAAATACATTAAAGTATATTTTTTTAATCCTAATCTGCTTTATATCAATTCAGTTTGTAGCCCAGCCAAAGAACCTAGGAGGGTGGAGGAAATCCATTTCCCCCCCCACACACACACAAAGTGATGTTGTTTAGTGCCTTCAGTATGATTTATTTAATCGATTAATTTTTACATTACTATATTATGAAATTGGTGCTTGGGATAGTTATTATTTAAAAATAATATGGACTCTGTCAGTTTACATTTTTTGGAATGATTTTTACAGGCTTTAACAGTAATGCACAGGGTGCCCAAAATGTATACACATTTTAAGAAAGGGAAAAAAACTATATTAAAACAGGAATATGCAATATATGCCAAACACAAAAGATAAATATAAGAGGTGCTCAAAGTGGTTACTGTAGCAAAGGAAGCAGGACTTGGTGCTGTGTGAGACCTCCAGATCTTGCCTGGCACATGTCACACTCAGTACCACACACCTCAAACTTGTTAGGTGTGTTGGGGTTCTGTTGCATGCTCATGCCTCCATTGTCATTGTGCTTCTATAGAATTCTTGAATTTCAAATACCGCTTCAAAATTGTGCTTCTTAAGGGACAACTGTGCGTTTGCCATTTTCTTTGACAGTCTTCCCTGTTGCGTGGTGGCTCTAGCCTTCATTTGATTAATGCTATTTGTTGGGCAAACATCATACTACATTTTGTTACCACAATTCAATCCAACTTTGAAAAGTAATACATAGATAACATCTCTTAAAATGTGTATATATGTTTGGTACCACATGTGTATAGGATTTTTGGCATCATGTACATGTTAACATAATGAAATGATGTACAAATTTAAATTAAGCAATGATTATTATAATATCACCAAAATATGAACTATTTAGGGTTAAATTTGACGAAAGTTGTTCAAGACCTGTATACTAAATACTATAAAACATCACTGAGAACATTTAAAGACCTAAACAAAATAGAGGGATATATCAGTCAATATTGTTAAGATGTGGTTCTTCCTAAATTGATCTATATGAACCCAATCCCAGTCAAAATCCCTGAAGAAATATTTAGGAATAATTGACATGCTGATCCTAAACTTTATATAGAAAGGCAATGGACCTAGATAGCAAAAAACAATTTTGAAAAAGAATAAAAGATTTTAAAAATATATTTTCTGCTATAGAAGTACTTTTGTTTATGTCTTTGACTTTTATACTTCATTTAGTTTGATTTCTATGGTTTTCCAGATCTGTGATTCTTTAAAAAATTTTTTTTATTAGTAATTTTTTAAGATAGCATACATATTTACACTTGTATAATTGTGATATATTCTAGGATATATATAGTGACTATATAGCTACATGCTGTATAGTGACTTTTTGGACATTAACAGACCATGTAAATCATGGTGGTTTTATTATATCCCCCAGTGGCATCATGCCCACAGCTGTACCAACCTGGCGTCCCATCTCATCAGATCTCAGAAGCTAAGTAGGGTTGGGCCTGGGTAATATTTGGATGGGAGACTGCCTGGGAATATCAAGTGCTGTAGGCTTGGGAGAAGGACCCAGCAGCCCACTCCCAGAAATAATCAGCCATTGAAAACCCTAAGAATAGCAGAGAAGCACTGACATAGTGCTGGCCATGGCACAGAGTCAGGTAGTGTTTCATCTGATGTACACGGGGTCGCTATGAGTTGGATTTAACTTGATGGCACCTTATAGTGACATCATAGCAATCTTAGTTTGCACAAGTACACTCTATGATGTTTGCACAATGAAAAAAACACTTAATGATGCATCTCCCTATTTGGTCTTTGCCTATTTCCTACCAAACTCCTAAAACCTTTGGACTCTCTGGAGTGATAATTATACATCTTGTATGCTAGTGATATGACTGGTGGCTGTAGGTAGACAGATACCTTCTATATTATGGCTGGTCACTAGAAAGATGGAGGCATGATTTGGAAGTTAGGACTTTCAGTACCACTCCTAAACCCCCAGTGGGTGGAGGAAGAACTGAGGGTTAAGCCGATCACCCATGGCCAATGATTTCATCAGTCATGCTTATATGATCAAACTTCCATGAAAACCCAAAGCACAGTGTTCAGAGAACTTCGGGAGAGTTGAACACCTGGAAGTTCCTGGAGGGTGGCATGCCTGGAGAGGGCATGGGAGCTCTGTATCCTTCCCTACATCCTTGCCTGATGCATTTCTTCTATCTGGATTTTTATGAAAGAAAGCTGACATAGGTAACTTAACTTTGTGACCCAGACTCCATCTTGTGCTGTGGTGTTCACTCTATGAACTTGATGATATATCAAAAGAAAATTATTTGCCAAGAAGGAGCACCCTGAGGATTGGATAAACTCTTTCCTACAACAGTGGGCTTGTCTGTGTTAAACCAATGTGCTATAGAAGTTAATTTATCATCCACAACTTATGCAACCCAATTAGATTTTCTCTTTTTACCCTTAATATTGATTATTAAGGAGCAAATTCTTGTTCCCACTGGAATCTATGTGCCCCAAATTGCAATTTTAAGACTTCAAATACTTTTTTTTTTTTGCTTTATAGGTCACCCAAGCCTCTTTGTTCTGTTCTGTTCTGTTCTGTTCTGTTCTTTTCTCTTTTCTTTTCTTTTCTTTTCTTTTCTTTCCTTCTCTCTTTTTCCTTCCCTCCCTCCCTCCTTTTCTTTCTTTCTTTCTTTCTTTCTTTCTCTCTCTCTCTCTCTCTCTCTCTCTCTCTCTCTTTCTTTCTTTCTTTCTCTATCTATCTCTCCTTCATGGTGCTGTGGGTTGAACCCAGGGCTTCGTGCTTGCACGCTTTGCAACTGCTATACCATTCCCAGCCCATTTTTTTTTCTACTTTTTGAGACAGGGTCTTGCTAAATTACGCAGACTGCCTCCGATCTCAAACTTGTGATCTTCCTGCTTCTGCCTCCCCAGTCACTGGGATACAGGCATGTACCACCTCGCTTGGCGATTCAAGCCTCTTTGGATGTTTCTAACTATATTCTTTGTAATATCCTTTATAATAAACGAGTAAATGCAAGTGAAGTATTTCTTGTGAAGCTCTCTTGCAAATTAATTAGGTTTGAGGAGAGGGTCATAGGAACTCCAGTTGGTAACTGGTTGAGCATAGATCACAACCTTGCAATTGGCATCTGAAGTTGGGGATCATATTGTGGGGCTGAGCCATCTACTTGTGGGATCTGATGTTTTTTCTAGGTACATAGTGTTAGAGTTGAATTGAATTAGAGGGCACCCAGCTGGCGTTGGCTGCAAAAGTGCTTGGTGTGTGGGAAAACACCTCCACAATCTGGGGTCACAGAAACATTCTGTGTTAAATGTTGATTAAGAGAAAAGGAAAAGCACTTTCATTTTTGTTTTTTCCTATTTCTATTAACAATATCAAGAGTTTTTTCTTTCTTTCTGATACTGGGGAGGTAAACTTACGGCCTTGCAAGTATTTTGCAAGCTTGCTACCGGTAAGCTGTGCCTCCACCCAGTTTTTAATTTTCTTTTATTTTGAGATAGGGTCTCACTACATTTTACATGCTGTTTCTGGCCTTGAATTTGCAATCCTCTTGCCTCAGCCTCTCAGGCTGCTGGGATTATAGGTGTGAGCTACCATGCCCAACAGCCGTGTTTTTTTATAGATTGTTTATAACACTCTAATCAAGATAGTGTTATGTTAGTATAAGGACATATAAGTCAATGAAACAAAATGAAGAGTCCAGAAATAGTTTATGTATGTATAATCAATTTTGAACAATGGAACCAAAATATTTCAATAAAGAAAGGAGAATCTTTTCAACAAATGATAATGGAATCACAAACAAATAAAGGGATACAAAACCTTTCCTCTTACCTTATACAGTCCTCTTTACAAACACTAATTTGAAGTGAATCATAGACCTACATATTGTTGTTGTTGTTGTTAGGTGCTGTCAAGTCGGTATCCGACTCATAGCGACCCTCTGTACAACAGGGGAAACACTATTGTCAGTGCTTCTCTGCTGTTCGTAGGGCTTTCAATGGCAGATTGATTTTTGGGAGGGGGTTGCCAGGTCCTTCTCCGAAGCCTACAGCTTCTGGTGTTCCCAGGCAGTCTCCCATCCAGGTACTAACCAGGCCCGACCCTGCTTAGCTTCCAAGATCTGACGGGATCGGATGCCACAGGGCTACAGCTGCAGGCAGACCTACATATAACCCAGTGAATTATAGAACTAAACTTATAAAACTTCTAGAAGAAAATACAGGACAAAACATTAGTGACCAGCCGGGCCCATGCCTGTAATCCCAGCTACTCGGGAGGCGGAGGCAGGAGGATTGCAAATTCGAGACCAGAGGCAGTCTGCATAATTTAGCGAGACCCTGTCTCAACAAGTAAAAAAATGGGCTGGAGTCAGCAGCTCAGTGGTCCAGCACTTGCAAAGCATTCAAGCGCGGGGCCCTGGGTTCAACCCCAATACCACAAAAAACAGAACAAAACAAAACAAAATTAGTGACCATGGGTCTGAAAAAACTTTCTTAAATAAGACACGAAAAGCATGATCTGTAAAGAAAATAGTCAATAATATTGGACTTCCTCAAAATTAAAAACAATTGCTCCTCAAAAGACACTGTTCGGAAAATGCAAATACAAATAACAGACCTGTAGAATACATTTGCGAAAGACCTATCTGACACAGAAGTTCTATCTATAATACATATACTAGAAAGTTTACAACCTGCTAATAAGAGGATAGTACAAAACTAGACAAAATATTTGAATAGACACTTCACCAAAGAAGATATACAGATGGACAGTGAACATGTGACAAAACACTTGGCATCATTAGTCATTGTTAGGTTGTTGTTGTTAGGTGCCGTCGAGTCGGTATCCGACTCATAGCAACCCTCATAGGGTTTTCAATGGCTGACTGTTTTGGGATTGCCTTGGGAGTGGATTGGCAGGTCCTTCTCCCATTTTTGCGGTGCTGGGAATTGAACTCAGGACCTCAGAGACTGCAGCGCAGCGCTCTACACACTGAACTAAATCCCAGCCCTCATTAGTCATTGGGGAAATGTAAACTAAAACTATAACTAGATACCACCATCTACCCACTTGTTGTTGTTAGGTGCCATGGAGTTGGGTCAACTCATAGCATCCCTATGTGTAACAGAACAAAACACTTGCCGACACTGCCATGTCTGGCACTATGTCAGTGCTTCTCTGGTATTCATAGGATTTTCGATGCCTGATTGTTTGGGGATTGTTTTTAGGAGTTGGTTGGCACATTCTTCTCCCATTTTTATGGTGCTGGGGATCAAACCGAGGGCCTCAGAGAGTGCTAAGCAGCAGCACTGTACCAAATGAGCTAAACCCCAGGCCACTAGATGGCTAAAGTTAAAATGCACAACTGTACTAAGAATCAATAAAGACATGCAAGAACTGGAATTCTCATAAAATAGTAGAATTACTTTAGAAAAAAGTATTTTTAGTTTACTAAAAGTTAAGTATACATGTTTACCACATGACTGAACCGATCTATTGTTATTTATTGCCAAAGAGAAATGGTAGTGCATATCCATATAAAGATTTTCATACAAATATTTATAACAGCTTTGTTTGTTATACCTCCAAACTGAAACCAATCCTAATGTCCATCAACAGGTGAATGGATAAGTAAGTGTCAAATAATATACAGTGGAATACTAGTCAGCCAAAAAAGTAAAGAATTATTCATATAAATACCAACATGAATAAATTAAAAGAATATTATGGTAGTGGAACAAGCCAGATAAAAATAGTATATGCAGTATATTCCATTTAATTTTAATTCTAGGAAATGAAAATATGTCTCTATTGACATAATGCAAATCATTGGTTGCCCTAGGAATAAGAGTGAGAGATCAAAGGATTATGAATGGACACCTGGAAACTTTGAGGAGTAGATACTTATCATCTTGATTGTGGTGAAGTTTGTATGGATATATCTACATGTTAAAAATTCTCACATTGTACATTTTAAGTATGTGCCGTTTACTGCATGACAATTATATTCCAAAAAGCTGTAAAAAAGAAAATAAACAATAATTAGAATTTTAAAAAGTATATCCTCTTGTCTAAAATGCTTTTTAAAATTTAGTATTGTCATGGTCTGAATATAAAATGTCCCCCAAAGATCACATGCTTTAACTCTTGTTCCCCAGCTGATGTTTGCAGAGGGTATGGAAACTTTGGGAGGCAAGATCTAGCTTTGCAGAAATGAGTCATTGGGGGTGGGCTTTTGAAGGGTTTTGATCAGAACACGTGGCCCCATTCACTCTCTGCCTCCAGCCCCACCATACTGTGAGGTTGTCTACCACAAGCCCTGTCTCTGCCACCACCATGCCTGTCCTGCTGCCGTTACAGACTGATCCTCTAACTGTGAGCTCCCAATAAATCTCTCTTCCCTCATAAGATTGTTTTAGTTGTGTTTTCTGCTATATCAATGGCAGCTGGCTAATATGGGTACCATGTAAACTAGTTATATATTATATATTAATTTGCATAATAATTGATTTCTTCATCTTGAAATTTTTTTCACATAAATGTTAAGAATATCCAGCTGCCAGTAATTTGTTATTCATTATGTAACATACTATAACTGAACATATACCATACCAAAACCTGAGTAAGCAAAATGGATTTAATTTAAATTAGAAAGCAATCCAATGGAACAATCTTTGGCTTCACATTTCTCAATGGTCTTAGGAATTATTTAATTTCATAATTGAGAATTTTTGCATTTTGAGTCCCAGCCTAAGAAGTTTCTCCTTTTATCCCATTATGAGAAGAGAGGATTGAAAATTCCAGGGAGGCTGGCTATAAATGGAGACAAGTGTCTGTTTTGTGCAAAGAAAACCAGAGTCTGAAGCTTTAGTACTCTGACTGTTGAGCTAAACCACAGTTGTACAGGTTCAATACAGTTTTTGAAAGATAACCATTATCAGAAAAGTACACAATAACTATTATTGGCAAATACTAAAAGGATAAATTAAGAATGATAGTAGGAAAAACAGCTAATACTTGTCTTTCCACAGCTTAAAAGTTCTTCTACACACACTATCATCTTTAATAGACAGACACCTGCTGTGGCCCCTGGAGTAAACTAGATATCCAATAAAGCTTGTTGAATGAAGATTTTAGAATTCTTACCAGTGTTTATTGCCTAGTTGGCATTATATATCTGGAGCCAACTCTGTATTTATCTCTCATATTTCTGAACATCTTTTGAGTGGAGGAATTGACTGCTTTTGTTATGAACTATATTTTCGAGGTTGCTTATGTAATAACAGCCTTTGAAGATAAAGATAGTATCTCCCTTTAGAGCAATGGGTAAGCTTGCTTCTTATCCAGTATAATGAGGTAATCTCTTTAAGGAGCAGGACAGATAAATTTACTTACCATTATAAAATACTTGGAATCTTTATGGCAAGTGTGCCTCTCCATTAGTATACGATACCACACAAAAAGGTATCATTTGTCCTCTCGATGTCACACAGGAGGAATTGAGCCTTGGGAAACTGGCACAAGTATTGATGCTCTGATTATTGCTGTTGCTCTGAGCAATAAATTGTCCTTGCCTCTGACCCAGGAGTCTCATTTCTTCTACTAGGATCCATGAGACTGTGGGAGGCTAATGTGTTTGTAACTAGGTTAAAATCTCAGACCCTTCACAGTTCTGGTTCTTTTTACATGCTTTTTGCACTAAAGCATATAATTTCAAGAAAACTTAAAAAAATCAGTATAACTAGCCAATATATTGTATAAGGAAAACAAATAAATAAGCAAAATCTAACAAATGTAACTTCCCCATTCTTCCAAACAAAATTATTACTACTACAGCGCATAACAGATACTATTTTGCATTGGGAAAGAATAAGGTAAGTGAAAGAGCATGGGTGATATAGTAAGGTATAAGGTCAAAACAATTATAGGGACTAGAAGAAAATGTAGAAATTGGAAGACAATAGAATCTTAACATGTGAGAAGATAATCTTAAGAATAAGTTGATTCAGGAGGCTTTCACAGATGTATTCTGCTGTATTCTGATGTATTCTCTTTTGATTCTTCCATAATCTCTGGGAAAAAAATCACAAAATACTGTTGTAAGTGGCTGTTTCTGAGAAGAGCAGGGTAGGAGAGGTATCTACTTTGTGCACTTTGAATTTTATACTAAGAACAAGTAGTATTTATTTTAAAGATAAATGTATAAAATTTAATCAAAAAATTTTAATGGTTTTTTAGAGTGAGAAAATAAGCATTGCTTTTTAGATTTAAAATGACTTCCTTAGCAGAGATAGTACTTTAAAAAAGATTTACTGAGGACTCTGTTTCTTTCAGGATTGCTGGCAGTTTGGTTTTACTAAGGTAAGACATCTTTACCTTTGGGACTGATTGGATTTGCTAAGGAAATTCTTCAGAATAGGTGCTTTTCATTCCAAGTATGTAAGACAAGTAAATATTCCCCAGTGCTCTCAGATGAAAGTATGAGGTTACCTTGAATCAAAATGCATGAATTGTGTTCTTATTTAGTAATGTCAATTATATGTACATATTTTACTTCTAGAAGAGGGGGCAGAAATAGTTTTCCTCAAAGATATTCAATCAGGACTGTTAGTGCCTTCTACTTGGCTTTGTTTAAGACTGAATAATTAAGAATTTGAGAGGTTTTGTCAGGAGACTTGCTTTTAGCTGTTCTTGTGGGAAGTCAAAGGGCTGCACTTGTTCAGGCTTAGATCAATTCCAATGGGAGACTTGTTCCGGGCACAGAATGTAGCTCAGGATTGAACTTCTCTGGCCCAGCACTGAGAGGAGATCTGAGCTAACAAATTGGTGTGGGTGGCTCCAACTGCCCTTGACCAAAAACCCAGGCACTGTTTGACTTTCTGAGGAGGCTCAGACAGTAATAAACAGGAGCAAATCCTTTAGATTAAGTGTGCAAAAGAGCCTCAGGACTACCTCAGAAGAAGAACTCTAGGAAAATGATGGGGTTGTTTTGCAATTAAAGAATAGGGCTTGGAATTATACTAGTAACAAAAAGTCCTGCTTTGCTACTCTAAACTGTTGAATATTTCCTTCATAGATGTAAAATTCTCTTATAGAAGGGCAGCTATTCAAGGCTATTCCTGGTCTGCATGTCTTAGTCTTGTTAGGTAGCTATTAATAGGCAAAATGGAGGAAAATGGGATTAAAAAATGACTCCTATGTTTAGTCATTCTGAATGAAGCCAGATATGAGACTAATCTCCAAGGACATTGGAAAGACATTGTTCTAATGGAACCCACATTCAAATCCAAGATGAATAACTGCCTGAGTACAAACAAAGGCAGATTATTCCAAGACATTGGCCTATTATTTTGAAATATGCCAAATAAATCCATCAACCCATTTTATAAAACAAAGATTATAAGCTTCATATTCCTTAAACTACAACCAAGGGGTTTTCCAAGGCAGAGCTTGGCTTCCCACTCTCAAGGATCACATCACACTATGCACCCAGGGTTAGATGCCCAGGGCTAATGTCACAATGGGCACCATCTAGTTTAAATAAAACTATAGAGAACACACACCCACTCTTTTTAATCTCTTTCATCTTCCCTCTTTGCTCTTCACTCGTCTCTCTTCTTTACTCTTCTCACCAGCAGCCATGTGTATGCTTTGCCCTTCTCTTGGATCCACCATCTTTTCTGCCTATCCAAGGTACTTTTCCTTCCCCAAAGCTTACTTAACTCTTCTCCTCTCTCTGGCTTTACCTATAGCTTGGGACTATCCTAGTCTTATGCTAAGTTATCCAAGGAGCCAACATTTTTCCAAGTTCTTTTCCAGGTTTGTTTGTGCTTCTCCAAGTACCTCAATTTTCCTTGGTAACTATTCTTTAAAGTTATACCTTTCACAATAAACCTTGCCTCTATTGTACTATAACTTCTGTGTCAGGTATAATTTCTTTTATACATTAACTATAAAAATTGAGGTTGCTTCCTGATTCGTTGGTAGGAGTTAGTAAATTTCAGGCAGGTTCACGGAAATGGAGTCTAGAAATAGAGAACTACTGAGTCAGGGTGTTCACAAAGTAACCAACTAGGTCACCTGTTTCAGTCAGATCACATGAGTTTCATTCTCTCAAATCCGATTATTTAAAGGAAGCAGGTAATGACCTGGTCAACAATCACTAGATCAAGTCCCATTTTTCTAAAAAAAATCAAGTCACATAAACTGGCCAGCAGTCACCTAGCTAATCAATCTTTAGTTAGAAAACATGGAATAAGCTCCCATCCTCTCAAGAACTCCCAGCTTAAAACAGAAGCAACAGCCTCACCTTTGCCTCCCAGTCAGTAATCCTTCTGTTCACATGGAGGCTTTGTGAGTCCTCTTCGTAAACCTCCTTGCTCTCACTTGCCTTTGCTATCTGTGCATTTATTCTTGGGTCAGTAGACCCACGAGTCTGGCACTTGGCACCTGAGGAGAAACTTCAGTCTCATCATGAACTGCAATCCCAGGTAATAGTCTGTTTTGTGTTGCAATGCTGGACACCACAAACTGATTAATTTATAAAGAGTAGATCTTTATTTCTCAAAAATCCATATGGTGGGAAGACCAAGGTTAAGTAGGTCATATCTAGCAAGGGCCTTCTTGCTATATCATCCCATGGTACAGGGCAGAACTTTCAAGACAGCACAAGAGAGAGAGAAGGGAAGGACTGAACCAATCTTTTTTATTAAGAAACCACACCTGTGATAACCGTATCTGTTATATCAGCACTAATCTATTCATGAGGGGATGATCCTCATGACCTCATTACCTTTTGAAGGTCCCACCTATTTTTACCTCTGTTGCATTAGGGATTAAGGTTCCAAAACATGAACTTTGGGGGGCACATCTAACTTATATAGTATTCTGTCCTGAACCCCAAATTCATGTCCTTCTCTCATGCAAAATATATTCATTTCATCTCAATTGTCTCAAAGTCTTAATTCATCCCAGCAGCAACTCAAAAGCTCAAGGTTCAGAGTCCATTAATCAGATATGGATGAGACTCAAGTCAAGATTAATCCTGAGGAAAATTCCTCTCTAACTGTGGGGTTGTGAATTTAGCAAGTTATTTACTTCTAAAAAATAATGGAACAAGTATAGAACAAAAAATTCTCATTCTAAAAGGGAAAATAGGCAAAAAGAAAGGGGAGCTGCTTTTAAGTAGGGAAAACATCATTAAGTCTAAAGTTGGAAAATAATCTCTTTTGACTTCATGTGCTGAGTCCTGGATACACTGGGGTGGGGGTTGGGGCTCCGAGGCCTTGGACTGTCCTACCCATTAGTTTTCTGGGCTTATTCTGCACTGAAGTTTAGGGGTACTGAACCCCAATGTTACTACCTGTGCTGAGGAGTTTCCTTTCTAGGGTCCTCCATTCAGGGGAGATGTTGGGCCCTTGTCTTGGTTGCAGGAAAGAATTCCAAGATGAGGCAGAAAATGAAGCAAAGTTTAGAATTTATTAGATAAAGTGTAAAAGATAGTACATGCTTCATGGGGAAGGATGGGTGTATATGTAGAGAGATGCCTAAACAAATAATAGTACATACCCGAGACATGAATTTGGGCCCTTCAAGAGAGAGTTGCCTCTAGGAGAGAGAGAGAGAGAGAGAGAGAGAGAGAGAGAGAGAGAGAGAGAGAGAGAGAGAGATTGGGGAAATTCTTACTACATCTAGGCACCAAGAAATTACCCATGCCTGCTAGTTTTAATTATAGTCCACAATGCAGTTTTGTGAGATTTTCAGGAAAGCACAGGATTCTATGTAGGCTGTTCTCACAGCAGCTTTCCTTTTTTGGTTGTGCTAGAAATTTTGGCTGATAAGACAGATGAGATCCTGGGATGAGAAGCTCTTTCCTTCCCATGTTCCCCTAAATTCCCCATGTTTCCCTCCTGCCTGAATTCCACTCATGCTCTCATAGGCTGGAGACCTGTCCCTATAGGTTTCCTAGATTGGACTTGGACTCTGGTAGTTCCACAGTTCTGGGTTTTTGAGATGCCCTCACTCCCATGGTGCTGCTATGCATTGTTCTAGTGGAGACTTTCTATGGCAGCTCCGACTTCATATTTCTGCTCAATATTGCCCTAGTAGGAGCTTTCTATGGTGAATCCACAGTTGTGTCAAATCTCTGCTTGGGCCTCCCAGTTGTCCAAGGCATTCTTTGAATTCTGGATGAGGTCTCCATGTGTTGTGAGTGAGCTATGTCAGAAACATAAACTGACATGTTTGTGTCTTTCCACAATGTCATGTCAGAATTTATTAAAAAACAGTAAATTCACAAGATATATCAATTGCATTGGCTTTAGTTCACCAAATACCACTGATTTCACTTGATAGTTGTGGTCATTATAATCAAAGGTTCTTTTCTTTCAGTGTTAATTACTAATATGAACCCTAAGATCACACCTGCATTTCACATAACAATATGTACACACATATAGATATGTTAAAACTGCATAAACTATACAAAAGAAACTATTTTTAGTGTTTAAATTGAATTGCTGATATATCACAATATTTCAAATATCCCTGGTGGGAGATTTGCCTATATTATGGAAGTCTACTTTATTGAAAAAAACCCCATAATGCTATAAAACTTGAACATTTTCAAGAAGCAAAAAGCATCTTCAAATATAAGTTGTTAAAGGAACATTAGTTCTTTTATTACTTGGATCAATGGGAAAAAAGCTAAGTGGTTTTTAAAAAAGATTTGAAGCAACCAAAAAGATAATCTTTCTTTTCTTCTGGCAGTCAACTTGAATGATGAATGAGCACAGTGAAATATCTAGTTGTTAAATTTTGACTTTATTTACACATTAAATTACAAAATAAAAGGATACTCTCTACCATTTACATTTCCACTAAATTTTACAGTTTTCCCAGAGCTAGAAGCAAACAAATATTTTCGCAATAAGATTTTCAGTAAGAGGAAGGATGACACAAAACTTCATAGCAAGTAAAATCTTATAAAGAGTAAAATTAATTTCAAACAGTTTGAAACTTACAGAACTCCTTGTGACCAATGGAACTTTAATTCTTAGATAAGCTTACAGGAAAATTATAACAAAAGGCTCTGGTATATGAAGTTTTTCTACTGTACACTAAGTAAGGAAGCTTCCTCTTTTAAATCCCTTCTCTTTTGTGTTTGATCATAGTCGTCAGGTCAAGTGTGCAGACCCGTTACATGAGATACACATCTGGGGAATAAGGGTCAGGGAGAGGCAAAGTGAGCCAGAGCAGAGAGACTTTCTGGACTAAAGCCCAACAGGACCAATTTACTTGGAAAGAAAGAAAGCTGACAAGCTGCTTCTGTTCAGGGTCAGGAACATAATCGGCTCTGTGATGTAGCTGCTTTATAAAAGGAGCCTCATGCTAGGCCCACATTGTTTTCTTTCTAATAAATTATGTTGAGTACAAGGAATACTCTGAGGAGGAGTACAAACTGTCATTTGGATGTGTGTGTGTGTGTGTGTGTGTGTGTGTGTGTGTGTGTGTGTGTAATTGATTTTCTGCTGCTCATAATTTGAATTTCACTATGACACCTTTTCTTTTGTACAATTTTAATACGCACAGGGCTGGTGGTGTAGCTCAGTGGTAGAGCACTTGCCCAGCATGTGCTAGGTCCTGGATTTGATTCTTAGCACTGAAAAATAAAAAGTCCAAAAGAAACATGGAAAGACTTCTTTAGGTGATCATTGTGAGGACCATCAAAGAAAAAAGTGTTATGTAGAGGTTGCATTAATGCGAAAATACCTCGTTTACAGGATAAGGTGCTCAGTCATGCAAAGTAAGCCATAAATCAGCGCACAGCTCAGGGTGGAAGTTTGCCCCAGAGGTCCTGATGGATATCCTACTGCAGGTGTAGTGAGTTAGGGTGGCTGACTTAGCCCTCTGTTCTCTGAGACCTTGAGGGGCTGGAAAGCTCTCGGTATTCCATGCAGTACCTCCTCATTAAAATCACTTCCTTCTTGACCCGTTCCCTATCATTAAACACAGTAAATAAGAGTGTTTATATACTTTTATGCCTCCAGCACATTGTGCTTTAGAACATGATTTCTCCAGGGAGGCTTCCTCTGATTATTTAAAACTGTAATTTTTTCAAAAAAACTACGCTATCTTCTTCCAGTGGTGCTTGTCTGCTTTCATCTCTTTGATATTTATGAAAAGTTTCCCTTGACATAGATTGGATGTATTATTTATCAACAATTCTTCCTCTTTTCTCCTATACTTGCTATGATTCCCAGGCCTATTGATGTTGGACTTGACCTTGTGTCTCTCCCTAGCTGATGAAATATGGAAAGGAACGACTACTGATTCTAATCTGGAGGTACTGCCTGTTTCTCTCGCCCTTTTGTACTCTACCGTCTGCTACAAGTTGAGCATACACCAGGATGCTGCTGGTCCTAGTATGAGAGACACATAGAGCAGAAATGAATCTGACCTACACCTTGAAGTAGGCTGCCTTGCCAACTTGTAAAGTTGTGAGAAATAAACACATAAATGCTTTTTTTTGTCAACGACTGAGATTTTGTTACACAGCAATTTTATAGCAGAATCTGACTAATATACTCCCAATTTTTTTATTTTTCAAAATCTGAAATCATAAAAATGAAAGAAGTGCAGAATAAGCATTTTTAAATGCTCTTTACCTAAACCCAACCACTGTCAACATTGTCTCATTTTTGTTTCAGATCTCTGCTTCTCAAAAATTTTGGGGACAATTGAAAAAAATTGTAGGCATGATATGTCACTCATAAATTCTTGAGCTTATCGAATAAGAATAAGGACCATTTTAGTCAGTTGGGCCTGCTATAACAAAAACACTAAAGTGGGTGGATTAATAAACAGAAATTTATTTCTCATGTTTCTGGAGGATGAGATGTCCAAGATCAAGATGCTGGCCAATTTCCTGCTAATGAGCCTTTTCTCTCACATGGTGGAGAGAGAGACGTCCTCTCTTTCATGTCTCTTCTTTTAAGGCTGCTAATTCCATTTATGCTGGAATTTAGCTCAGTTGGTAGAGTGCTGCACTGCAGTCTCTGAGGTCCCAAGTTCAATTCCCAGCACTGCAAAAATGGGAGAAGGGCCTGGCAATCCACTCCCAAGGCAATCCTGAAACAGTCAGCCATTGAAAACTCTATGAGGGTCACTATGAGTCGGATACCGACTTGACAGCACCTAACAACAATAACAACAATTCCATTTATAAGGACTCAATCTTCCTGATCTAGTTACCTCCCCAAACTCCACCCTAATACAGTCGCAGTGAGAACTAAGGTTTCAGAACATAAATTGTGGGGGGACACAAACATTCACTCAATAGAAAGGACATTCTTGCATTCAGCTAAGTTTGAACTAGCTTATAAATGATGAAAACATCCTCTTAATTTTATCTTGACAGAAATTTATAAAAATGATCTGAACAAAGTAATCTATTACTTTAGCAAAGGTGTGTACAAAGCAGCCCCTACTAGTCCACAGTGAGTTGAAACTGCCCAACAAGTTCTTGGAAAACATTAGTTTCAATTTTATTAAATGTAAGCTAATGATTTATAAGTGCAGCTACATATATTTTATCAGCATTACCGAGAAGTCAGGCAATGAGGTGTTTTAAGCTATCTAAGTTTAGTGGTACATAAATCCATCCAGTGCCAGCATGCCAGGGAGTATAAAGAATTATAGGTTGGCGTGAATTCCTAATGTGACTCAGCACAGTGTGTGATGCCTGCTGAACACTCTCGAGTGAAATTGATGAAGATTTCTGTGGGCCACATCCCTCTCAGCTTCGTGCTCAAGGTTGCTTCTTGTACTTCAGCAATAAACTCTTGCATAAACACCCAGAAAGAAAGTAAAGATAAAAATCACAGCCATGTGGATTACAGAGGGAAACCAGTAGAAAGCAGACTGCCCAGCTGGGTTTTGGTAACAGACAATCCTGGGTTTGAACACTGGGTCTATCCCTCCCTTGCTAGTTAGCTTGAGTTAATTTTTTTTTTACCTTCTTTGTGCTTTGTTTTCTCATCTATAGAGTGGGGGTAAAGTACTTGCAACGCCAATTTCATTTACCAGGAGTATAAGTAATAATGTGTTTATATATATGATGGCTGTTGTTAGGTGCCATCGAGTTGGGTCTGATTCATAGCGGCCCTGTGTATGACAGAACGAAACACTCCCTGACACTGTGCCGTGCCCAGCATCATGTCAGTGCTTCTCTGCTATTCATAGGGTTTTCAGTGGCTGATTGTTTCAAGATTGTTTCGGGAGTGGGCTGCCAGGTCCTTCTCTTGTTTTTGTGGTCCTAGGGGTTGAATCCAGGGCCTTAGAGTGCACAGAGCAAGCACTCTACCAACTGAGCTAAACCCCAGCCTGTGTTTACATTTATAACTCCTCTATAGTCTTCCTAGTCTACGAGAGGCACAGGCCTTTGCCCATTTAGTTTTTTTTCCTCTCTTGGTCCCTCAGGATAAAAGCTGGTCAGGCAGCTTTGGTAACACGTGTGAGAGCAGCAGGGCAATATGTGCCAGCAGGGGGCAGCACGGTTTAGGGAGACAGCTCATCACAGGCAGGTCCCAGGAGGCGGCTGGTGGAAGCAGAGATGGGTAGGGAGGATGATCACAAGAATGGAATGCCAGGGTAAAAGAGGTCTCTTCTATGGGCACAGCATACTTGAGGGTGAAGCATGGGTCCACGGACTCTCAGATGTCTTAGTAGGCACATGTCTGGATTGGAGTACAGGTTTCATCGCAAGCTATCTTCGGTTCTGGGCTACGATAATTATAGTTCAACTGTTGTTGTTAGGTGCCATCGAGTCGGTATCCGACTCATAGCGACCCTCATAGGGTTTTCAATGGCTGACTGTTTCGGGATTGCCTTGGGAGTGAATTGCCAGGTCCTTCTCCCATTTTTGTGGTGCTGGGAATTGAACTTGGGACCTCAGAGACGGCAGCGCAGTGCTCTACCAACTGAGCTAAATCCCAGCCCCTATAGTTCAATAGAAATCATATAAACTGCTTAACAAACTGTCTTGAACATGGAAGAAGTTGATAAATGGGCATTTATTTTAGTGCATTTTTAGAGACAGAATCTTTTAGAGCCATCTAGTCCAGTGGTGCTACAATTTTAACTGTGAAAAACAAAACAAAAACAAACCTAAGATGCTTGTATAAAATGTAGCCTCTAGCTCTTGCATCCATAGATTCTGGGTCAGATTCTGAGGTGGGACCACAGAAGCTGCCTTTTCCTGTATTCTTATTTTGTTCTTACTTTATTTTTAATAAATACTTCTGTGATTCTGATTTGTGTAGTCTACTACTACAGACTGTAGGTGAGTCTAGACCCACCCAGATTCTATCATTGGGTAGTTTTCCTTCCTGTAGCTATTGTAGAAAGACTCTCTTTTGAAGAATGCCCAGAGATAGTTATTGCAACCTTTCATTGAGGTTAAAAATTAGAAAGTGTCTAAATAGCTCTCAATTGATGAATGACCAATAAAAGTATAGTGCATTCATGCAATGGATGCTATGAACACTTGAAACTAAAAGAGGTCTCTGTGTGCTGATGCAAAAAAATATTTAAGACATATAGCTTAGCAAAAGCAAGTTGCAGAACATGATGCACATGTGAAACTATTCAACATGAAGTGAAAATTGCTACCTACTTTTTAACAGGTAGCTATATGTATGTAAGACATGATATAAATACTGAAAGAGGTTTGTTGTTGTTGTTAGGTGCTGTTGAGTTGGGTCTGACTCATAGTGATCCTATGTACAATGGAATGAAACACTACTCAACACTGTGTCATGCACGTGATCTTTTTATGTTTGAGCCCATTGTTGCACCCACTGTGTTTCTTCTCATTTTGAGTCAGGCCACATCAGCAAATGGAGGTCCCAGGGAATTTACTCCATTCCCACCATTAAGATCAACACTACTTTGAGGAGGCAACTCTTCCCCAGTTGTCTTTTGAATGTCTTCCAGCCTAGGGGAGGCTCATTTTTTGGCACTATATATTTGACAAGGCTTCTCTGCTATTCATAGGGTTTTCAATGGCTAATTGTTTTGAGAGTAGGCTGCCTCATCCTTCTCTCTAGTCTGTCTTAGTCTGGAAGCTCAGCTGAAACCTATTCCATCATGGGTGGCCCTGCCAGTACCTGAGATACTGGTGACACAGCTTTCAGCATCACAGCAATATGCAACCCCCTACAGCACAACCAGCTAAGAGACATGTGGAGGTAAAGAGGTTGGGAAGAATTCATATAGGGTAATGGAGCTCATTTCAAGGCAATAGGAGCGGGAGGCAGCAACTGGGGTGTTGTTCCCTTTAATTATTTGTGTAATTAAAAATCTATGCAAGAAAAACCTTAGCTCAGCTCTTGCACTTCATAGATGAGGAGACTAATATTTGCCTACCACGGGTCTCAGACTCAAAGGTGAACCTCATGGACTTGGTTGCAGAAACTAGTTGTTGTTGTTGTTGTTAGGTGCTGTCGAGTCATATTCTCATAGTGGCCCACATAGGGTTTTCAATGGCTGATTGTTTCGGGATTACCTCAGGAGTAGATTGCCATGTCCTTCTCCCATTTTTTACAGTGCAGGGAATGAACTCAGGACCTCAGAGACTGCAGAGCAGCGCTCTACCAACTGAGCTAAATCCCAGCCCAGAAACTAGTTAGGCATTTTAAATGAAGATGCAGTAGTCCTGGCCCTCTCCTCAGCATCAGGAGGCAGTGGATACCAAAGAAAGTCCGGTTGGGGCTAGTCCAGGATACTCTGAGAGGTGGCTTGATTACACCTGAGATTGTGTCCAGGAGTGAGTGATCAGATCTCCAGAGACAATAAAACAAGAAGGAGACACATCGCTTCCAAAATGCCCATTAATTTACAATGAGAAGTCTAACAAAATAGGCTGCTGGAGTTCCATCAGTATGACCACAGCATTCTCTCCAAGTGGACAGCCTACACGGGAAGCCAAATGATGATTCGAAACCCATTGTGTAACTTATCGTGAGTAATCACTGTATAAAATTATTCAAAGTCTTATGATCAGCACATTCTCTCGAAGGGCAGAATCAGAAAGGGCTTGTTGAGTATATTAATCAAATATTTCATGGCACTTGGTTAAACTAATCAGCTGCATCCAGCTCATAATGGGGACCAACTTACTGGAGCTGGAGTATTTAAGTCCCATTGGCTCAGGGGCCTTGGGACCATCTGGATGGGTAGTGACTGCTAGTGCCTTACACTCCCATTTTTCTGTTTTGATGAATGATCGGCTCTCTTCAATAGGTTGTGCATTATATATGTCAATATCACAATTTTGCTAGTCTGGGATTTTAATATTTTCCTTGGGTCTCTGCTTTAACCCCTTTTGTGTTGCTCCCACAGTCCAATGCTTATTTCCACCTTAGAGCCTCTACAATTAGGATGCTCTATTTTCTTCTTCGGAACTCTTTACTTGGCAGTGCTCGGGGGTTGAACCCAGGGCCTCACACATAGCTTGCAAGAGCTCTGCCACTGGGCTGCACTGCGGCCCATTATTTATTTTTTATTTTGAGTCATGATCTTGCTAAATTAAGCTAGCTGCCTCTGGCCTCGAACTTGGGATCCTCTCCCTTCTGCTGTGCGGGCTTTCTTCTGACTTTTTTCATCTATAAGACAGCTTTGTCATTCAGATTGTAGCAGTTTAAAGGTTAGCCTGTTAAAAAGGCTTTCTCCCAGCATCCAGTCTAAGAAAGCAACTCATCCATTCCCTATTATTCCACTTCATTTTGGCTTGTGCATAATGCTTATTAGGGTCTTAGTATTTGAGATTTATTATTTATGTGTTTGTGTTTTAAATTTTGGTCCTATTGCCCATTTGGATATAAACTCCACTGGAACAAGAACTTGGTTAACCTTTCTCCTTTATAACCAGCACTTGGGACAGGGTCTGGCACTTGGCAGTTCTCATAAATATTGTTGAGTGAATGGATACATGAATGAATGACCTACAAGAGACTAACAGTATTTTTACTACTTATAATGCCTTGGGAACAGTTCATTATATTTCCCAGATGATGACAAAATATCTTCTTAGAAATGAGCTTGGCCAAGAATCAGCAAGTCTTGGACCATTTTCAATGGATGGAAGGCTCAACTAGTAAAGGGGAGGGTGGAGGGTGTGTGTGTTCAAGTGCCACATGCATGGCCTTTGCATTGAAAGGAGGCCTCATTGAACAATGGAAACAGGTGCACCTGCATCCTCACATGCTGCCCAAATAACAGACTACGTGAGCATACTTCAAAAAAACCATGCATTTACTAAACAAGAAAGTTGTTTGATGCTATGGTGCCTAGACCTTAAAGTATTAGGATGGAAGATAATACTGAAACCAAGAAGAATGGCTGGCAAAGTCAGAGCTATGACTTCCAGTATTCTCAAGACATTTGCATTTCATCAGATTTCAGAGCCTTTCTCCAGAGCCTGAAGAAGTTACCACCCCCCTTATCATGGGGCACTCACCTCTCATTGGGTAAGGGCAAATCTTGAAAGAAATAAAGCAGACCCCTGTCTAATGACAAATGAGATTGAATTTTTCAATGTGCTATCCAGGAGAAGGATTGCTGATAAGGGAACATCCATAAGGTAGGGATGATTGCAAACATTGATTTATTTTATCTTCCATCAGGCCCTTTGCAGTAAGATCCGAGGCTTAAAAAGTTCCTGTTAATATAATTTGCCTCAAGGAAATAAGAATATGAATAGAAATGGTAAAAGTCTGCAATTGATAAAAGGCAGCTTTTCCTCTCTGGTATTAAATCTATTTTCTGTATTGATTTTTGAAATGTGAAAGTCTGTGGCAAAGAGTATAGAATTATTCTTAATTTTAAACTTACTAAATTCATGAATATCTGTGAGATAAGTAGAAAAGGCAAATTCTAAAGGGAAAATATAACATATTGTCATTACTGGGGTAGGCCTACATAGGTTGAGTACCATGAAATAATTAATCACATTTCTGAAATGATATTCAATAAAGGTCTTAAAAATCAAGGCTTGTTAAGATTATAATAGTGTGGTATGTCTCCAGTTAAGATGAAATTAGTAGTTGCATTAAAAATGTGCTTTCTTTCATAACAATTAATGGTAAGGGGAAAAGATATTCTGCTTTAAAAATATATTATGCCTGTGTATTTTACAGAACAATTATGAATTATAACAAAAATTTAATATGCATTTAGTTTCCTGTGGTAGAATTTGTAGAACATTATATTTGTAGATCTATTGGTCATTTTATTTTCACTCTCTTCTGTAAAGGATTTATAATTCATGAATAAAAATTAACTGCAGTGTTAAACTTGACTTGAAGTTTTTTAGGACAGAAACCAATTTTTATATATTATTATGCTTTTCCTGATTTTCTGGGCAAATCATTATAGTCATCTGTTTAGATGCTAAATGCTACTTGCATTTATAAAGAAACTCTGTCATTTATTTTCTATTTTGAAAGGTTTTTCTAATAACATCTGCCCCGGGAAAAAAAAAAAAAAAAAAAAAAGAAATGCTATGCCTCTGTGAGAATGAATTCAGGCAAATCATTAACTGAAGAAATTTCATCTAAAGATTTTTCTAAGAAACAATTTTTCTTTTGAAATTCACATTTTATCTCTTCCTCTCTCCCTTCTTCCTCAATTCCACTGGCAGAAACCCAAGATAAAGCTATATCTTTGAATCTTTAAAAAACAATTAACTAGAAATATGCAAGGCATTACTTAATTAGGGTGAAAGTAGGAAAGAAGATACTCAATTCAATCACACCATCTTTTATCCCATTTTCTTTATTGTTGAACAAAGCCTAGACACTTGGCTGCTCTTTCCAATTTCTAGAATTTATGAGATATTAGTCAAGGGTTCATATTAGAAAAGCAACTTTATTTTCATTTACCTACTGTAGTAATATGACATTTACTCTAATTTAGTCTTACAGGGTAGCTTATAAGATTTGAAATCTAAGTGCTTTGCATAATCTCCTTCCAAGTGTTTTAATTGACATTCTGCTGTAATGAACCCCACAGACCATTACCTGGCTAATTGCTTGAGTTACAGTGCTTATACAATGCCATTCTTTGTCCTTGGTCTTTTGGGGTATTAAATAGCAAAGCTGTCCTGAAAGAAGTGACTGTTGTATTTCATGTGATGCATGAGCCTCTTGGTAGCGTTTTCAGGGACAAGCTCCCTTCTATTCTTCTCTGGGCTGATACCAAATCTGATATTCATCGGCTATCTGTTATTCTGGGATTTTTAGCTCTCTCTAGGAGAGACCTTGACCTCGAAAGGACTTCCCAAGCCACTGCCCCTGGCAGAGCTTACCATGAGCTGACTCTAAGATCCTGGCACAGACCCTGGACCAGGTGAGAAAATGAAGATACAACAGTACTTAATTCTCTAGCACCGTCTGTGATTAGTCAGGGTTGTTGGGGAAAGATCTTAATACTTTAGAGCTAGAAAAGCGCAAAGAGCTGACTCACCTAGTCCAAATTCTGTTTTTAATGCAAGGCTACTGAGCCCCTTGTGGGTAGGGATTGATCTCAGGTTCATCAGGCAGAGAGTGACCCAGGCTTTTCCCTTTTATGAACTCAGATGTGTGATGAAGTCTTGGAGCGTGATGCCAGTTATGGAATTAGGGCAAAGCAGGGATGTGCTGGGATCAGCATGCTAGGGCCCCGGGGAGCTGCTGTGTGGCCTGGATCCTCCATGTTCTCTGCCTGGTTTTGATGATGATATGGATCAGTAAAATTGGCTTTATGAGTGCTGAAGAGTGTCTGAGGTTTTTAAGGAGAATTAGGGATAGAGTAAGGACAAATTCTGCTACCTATAGGCTTAGACTTATTTGTCTTGGCAACTTCTGATGAAAATGTTTCTATATATAGGTATGTATACACACACACATATATATACATATATATATATATATATATATACATATACACATATATACACATATACATATATACACACATATATATATACATATACATACATACACATATACATAAATACACACATATACATACACACATATATACACATATATATACACACAGATTATATATATATACATATATATGTGTATATATATTTATGGAGAGAGAGAGTCAGTTATCATTCTCAAATTTCTGACTTTCCTGCCGTTTGTTTATAAGATATTTGTGAGTGCTAGAGTAGATTTAGCTCTCTCTGGATTTAAAAAAAAAGGTGGAAAGTGATCCTAAATATTGCAGAAATGTAGGACAAATAAAAGTCAGTAACTGGAAATATTTTTATGATAAAACTTTTATTTCATGCCATATATGTATATAAAATTTCATGCCATATATATGTTGCTGTTAGGTGCCATCGAGTCAAGTCTATATCTATGTAGGTATGTTGTTGTTGTTAGGTGCCATGGAGTCTGTGTCAAACTCATAGTGACCCTATGTACAACAGGGAGAGACCTGAGTTAGCAGAACAAGCATACAACATATTGTTAAAAGAGTGAGATGGAAAGATTTAGTCCCAAGATGCGTATTTGTTTTATTGACACCCTCTGTATTTCACACCAAGGAGGTAGGAATGGCTCAGCATACTCTCTACTTCATAGAGAAAGTTTTATACATGGACCTTGATTTGACTCCATCATGGATTTTTTTTTTGACATGACAAAATTAAAAAAGGGAGAGTAGTGAGGGAGAGAACAAGTGCAAAATACATGATACTTGTTTGAAAATCCCATAAAAAAGCTCATTATACTGTATATAAATTAAATAATAACTAATCAATAAAATAAAAACTATTCAGAAAAATAATATATTATGGACACATGTAAGTTTTAAATCCAGGATTGTGTGAACAACTTTGATAGATTATTAACTGATATCAGGATCAAATAATAAGCAAATAAGGAAGCAAATCAATCAGTGTGTTCAGACCTCATTGCTTTCTTTCCTTTTTGAATTAGTGGACTTTATACTTTAGAATAACCTTGTTGTTGTTAGGTTCCTTCGAGTTGGTATCAGACTCATAGCGACCCTCATAGGGTTTTCAATGGCTGACTGTTTCCGGATTGTCTTGGGAGTGGATTGCCAGGTCCTTCTCCCATTTTTGCTGTACTGGGAATTGAACTTGGGACCTCAGAGACTGCAGCGCGACACTCCACCAACTGAGCTAAATCCCAGCCTTAGAATAACCTTAGATTTACAGAAAACTTAAGTAGAAAGAATAGAGAGTTCCCATATACCCACTTCTCTCACTCTTCACACACAGTTCCCCACTGATGTTTTAGAATCAGTGGAATATGTCTGCTTGCAAAAGTGATTTCAGGCTCATTATCCAGCTGCACCTTCACAGATTTGTACTGTCCTGTTCTCTACTGCTTTTCCTCTAAAAAAAAAAAAAAGAAAAGAAAAGAAATGAAAACCGATACAGCAAACATACTCAGAGTCACTGTGAGAGTTATAAAGAAGATGAAATCAAATAATAATAATTTTGTTCTTGCCTTTGCTTAGTCACATTCATAGAGATTTTCATTTTTAGACTCTGGGAATATGGAATCAGGGCTTATTTTTGTGCCTAAATTTAATCTACATTTTACCTGTCTACTCATCCATGCATGTGACTTCATTTTTCCATCAATCAGTCACCTGAAGGACTACTTGATCCTGTCCTCAATTGTTGGCTGTCTCAAGGAAAGTTCCTTCTCTATACCTAATCCTATACCATGGGTCTTGATGGCCACTTTCAATGTTCTGCTTCCAGAGCCCCTACTTTGATTCAAGGCAAGGTGGGGAGAGAAGAGGGAAAAGAGGCACCTACATGTGCAGCTGGACTCTTTGTGGTGTCCTACTCTGAACCAAAGCCAATCTGTTTCCATTGGAAAGAAAAATGCTGAGGATACATTTTATTTTACTGAATACTTGTCAAATACAAGAAGCATTTAACTTGGTAGAATGTAATGTTATATTCAACGTGCTTAATAAAATTGTAATAGATTCAGTCGTTTAGACATTAGAAGAAATAGCCTCCCACTGGACAATAGAAATTATGGTGCTTTTGCTGCATCTATCAACACAAAAGGATGTGCAAAGCTTATTAGAATGATTACAATCACTCTGGAAAAAATAAGAGGAGAAATAGGAATCTGTGTTACAAAGTTTCTCCTCTATCCTTTTGATGCAGCATATATGTGTGAATGAACTCAAGATGTGAGCTCTAAAAGGCCTGCCTGTCTGAGTTTATTAGAAGAATTCAGGCAGGAGAAAATAGCTTAGAAGAAATAGTCTCTTAAAGTTGTAAAGTACTGAAAGCACGGCACTAGGACCTTTAAAAAGGAAAAGGGGATTATTTGATGAATGGAGGTCTTAGGAACAAGGAGGTGGAAGTAGTGGCAGCATCCATCCCTCCCTGGTTTTCTTCTCTTGACAAACCTTTGTGAAATGCTCTTGTGGGATCTTCCTCCTTAGGGTGAACATGTCCCAAATGGACGTGAAATTAATGATGTAATGATCCTTTTTGGCTGCTACTCCTCAATGTCCACATCACTCTTGATGACATATTTAAATGGGACATGATAGCCATAGGAGCTATCAACGTCCTCAGAACAAGATCAAAGTCATCCTATTTCTTGACTGGGGCTCAGGTCTCCTATAATACTTTTTAAAAATCCTTCCCTATTTCCATATAATACAGAGAAATCTCTTCAGTCCAACCAGTTTCATCTCATTTAGGACATTTTATCAGAAGCTAGGGCTAAGATCCCACTTCACTTTTTAAATTCACTCAAAGACACTAAGGATTAATTACATTAACACCATTTCTATGCAAATAGTTCCATGTCTAGATTATGTTGTCCAGTACAAAATTATCTCAGTTCATTTTATATTTTAAACTAAACTTGACCAACATCTAAACTTCAACCTGTGTTTCCAAAGGAAAATAATTATTAACCATTTTCTTCAGGAAATTTCTCACATACCATCTTATACTTTGCTTTCATTTTATCCTTAATTTCCCAAGGTTATAGTAGTTAAAACCATAATTCCAAAAAAGAAAACCTACTAAAGTCAAAATATAAAGATATATTCTAATTTAACTAAGTTGAAATTGAAATTTTTAGATAGAGAATAAAGTGATGATGAATGAGTTGATCTTTTAGTTTGTGAAATAATGTTAAAAAATTGTTTCAAGCCAACCATCATCTCTTGCCTGGCCTACTATAACAGGCTCTGAATTTCTTTTACTGCTTATTGCTTTTTCCCCACCTGAAATCATCTTCCATATTGTATCCAGGATGAGGCTTTAAATTGTATCACTCTCTCCTGGGCTTTAACTTTTGGAGAATTCTTTTAGCTTATGGAACAAACCTCAAATCCTTATGATGGTCTATAGCATGATGTCATTCAGGTGACCACAAGGATCTTTCTTTTTCCCACCCCTGCTTCCAGGGCATACTGGTCACATTTGCCTCTCTTGTGCAAAAGCACATCTGATTTCTGATGGTTGAAAAGCTCCTTGCCCTTCTCCCTTTCTTCCTAAGGCTGCTACCTCTTATCTATGAGTGCCCTTTCCTCTTGCCTTTCCTATCATCCAAGTGCTGCTTCCTCAGATAGGCTTTTTTTAGCCCCATCTGAAATAATCTTTCTTTGTCCTTCTTTATCAAACACCTCTGCTTATTTCCTCCATAGAAGTTACTACAGGCTGAAATATTCCTTACCACCTGATATTTGTTACTCCTATTGGAATGCAACCTCTAGGGGAGCATATACTTGGTTTAATAATGCCTGTGAGTATATCCCACCTGAGTTCAGACACCATCTCAAGAACAGATTTAATGCATTAGATATGAATGATAGAAGACCAGACAAGTTGTTGCATGTCATTGAAGATATCATTCATGAGGAAAACAAAAGGTTATTAAAAAGAAAGGAAAAAAAGAAAAGAACAAATGACATGTTAAAAGAGACTATGAAACTTGCCCTTGAATGTCAAACATCTAAAGTAAAAAGAAGGTATGAGGAAGTTAAGGAACTAAATAGAAGATTTCAAAAGGCAGCTCTAGAAGACAAAACCAAATATTATAATGACATGTGCAAAGAGCTGGAGACAGAAAACCAAAAGGGAAGAACACTCTCTGTTTGTCTCAAGCTTAAGGATGGAAGAAAATATTCAAGCCTCAAGTGGCAAAAGTGAAAGATTCTACAGAGAAAATATTAAATGATCATACAAAAGTGACTGCAAGAAAATTAAGCCAGATTCAGAAGAGGGCAGGGAAACAGCAACATCACTGCTGATGTCAGATGGATATTATCCAAAAGCAGAGATTATCAGAAAGATGCCTATCTATGTTTTATTGACTATGCAAAGGCATTTGATTGTGTGGATCATAATAAATTATGGATAACACTTCGGAAAATGGGAATACCAGAACACCTAGTTGTGCTCATGAGAAATCTGTACATGAATCAGGAGGCAGTTGTTCGAATAGAATAAGGAAGCACTGCATGGTTTAAAGTTGAGAAAGGTGTGCGCCAGGGCTGTATACTTTCACCCTATCTCTTCAATTTATACACTGAGCAAATAATCTGAGAAACTGAACTTTAAAGATCACACCATCAAGATTGGAGGAAGACTCATTAACAACCTGTGTTATGCAGATGACACAACTCTGTTTGTTGAAAGTGAAGATTTGAAACATTTCCTGGTGAAGATCAAAGAACATAGCCTTCTGTATGGATTGTGACTCAACATCAACAAAATAAAAATCCTTTCAACTGAGTCAGTATGCAACTTCACAATAAATGGAGAAAAGATTGAGGTTGTCCATGATTTTGCCTTACTTGGTTCTACAATCAATACCTGTGGAGGTAGCAGTCAAGAAATCAAAAGATGTATTGTATTGGGAAAAACTGTGGCAAAGGTCTCTTTAAGGTTTTGAAAAATAAAGATGTCACATTGAAGATGAAGGTGCACCTGACTCATGCCATGATATTTTCAGTTGCATCATATGGTTGTGAAAGCTGGACATTGAATAAGGGAGACAGGAGAAGAATTGATGCTTTTGAATTATAGTGCTGGAGATGAATATTGAATATAGCACAGACTGCCAAAAGAACACAGATCTGTCCTGGAAGAAGTGCAACCACAGGGCTTCTTGGAAGCAAGGATTGGCTAGACTATGTGTTATGTATTTTGGACATGTAGTCAGGAGGGACCTATCCCTGGAGAAGAACATCATATTTGGGAGAGTGGCAGGTCAGTGAAAGAAAGGAAAACCCTCCACTAGATGGATTGACACGGTGTCTACAACAATGGGCTTAAAAATAAATCAGACCCTGTTCCTAGCACAGAATCAGGGAGCATTTCATTCTGGTGTACATTGGGTCACTATGACTCAAACCTGACTTAATGGCACCTAGCAACAACATGATACAGTGCCTCACAGAATAGATCTTTAATAAATATTTGTTAACTGAATAAGAGGAAAAAAGAAAGAGATAAAGAAAAGAAAGAATGTATAAAGGAATCCAGAATAATATAATAGTCTGAAACATTGCAAGAAATTAAAGTAGCTATTCAAATAATGAATGAATGCTATAAACATAAAGACTCATCTGATAGTTTCATATAATTATACAGTGTCAGAGGGGAAGGACGCTGGATGTAAAGTCAAAAAAGGTCATTACTGTTGTAGCCCATACAACATATGCACATATCTCCATGGGCCTAAAATTATTTAAAGTCTTTGTATGAGAACTAATATCAAGAATACACCTGGGATACAGTATTGGCATGGGAGATATATTTGAAGGCTAAAAGCATTGTGGGAGGATCTAACAAAACTATTTGGTTTTTCTAATAGATAAATCGGGAGAAAGACATGACAATCCACTCCTGAGGCTATGCCGAAACAGCCACAGAAAACCCTATGACGGTCCCTATGAGCTGGCTATGACTCAATGATTGTTGTTAACAACAACAACAACAACAATAACAACAACAGATAAATATGTGGATGGATGAGGAATGATTGAGTTAAGAAAAAAGAGAACGTAGAATTGAATATAAGGCAGGACTAGGTAGAAAGGCTGGTAGTTTATAAGAGAGTTGTAGGTAAAGTTAAGTGAAGAAGTTATAATAAGATTTGGTTTGGGACTACTGTATGTTAATCAAAAAATTATTTAAAACAGATAATTAGAGTTTCATTCAATCATTGAAGGGAGAAGCAAAGGGCACGGAGGGCTGCTGCTAGCTCTCAGATTTGCCTCTAGCTTCCAGATAATCAGGATTTTGCTACCGCTGCCCAGGAGAGGAACAACAACACGTTGCTGTCAATAGCCATAGCTACCTGTGAAACCCAAGTGTGATTTCGTGTTCGTGTGCCAGAGGCCACTACAAATCTTCAAGTCTGCCAAAGCCCATGCATCACTGGCTACAGCCTGAAGAAGAATAACGGCTTCTGTTTTTCGGCCTCACACATTCTGGGTATGTTTCTCTCACTGGCAACAGCTAAACTGGAACCTTGATGGCAAGAGAGTCTGGGAAATGTAGTTCCCAGGCTTTGAGCCTCTGAGATAATGGGATATGGGAATGGTACCAAATGTCCAAAGGAGATCTGGCACAATATGAGCATAGGAAAGCCTTGTCACTGTTTGAAAATATTGTTTCTGCCAAGTTAATTTCATTAGATTTAACTTTGACACACACACACACACACACACACACATACACACAAACACACTAGCTAACAGTTACTGAGGGGACTATGCTGAGAAGTTTCCTTTATTATCTCATTAAGTCTCATGGGAATAGCTTCATACAAGATGAAGCTATTATTAATACCTCCATTTTGGAAACGAGGAACTAAGAATTTGAGAGGTACAGTAACTTGCCTCAAATCAAATAACTCGTAAATAGAAGATCTTAACCTTGAAATCAGGTCTATCTACAAAGCTATAAGTCTTAGTACTTATGCTATATTACTTGATAATTATCAAGTTTACTCATGATTCATGGCCTTAGTCTCAACACAAATGTCTATCATGTTACAAATGTACATTGTTATGTCTGTATAAACACCTTACTTCTATTGGGAAAAGAACAAACAGATCTTTGAAGAATGTCATCCCAATCTTGGACACCTTTTTCTTAATGAGAAAGGAGAATACAACTTTAGAAGAAGCATAATATCTCCTGCATTTAGAATGAAACTCTATGGAATAAGCCAATTTTTAGGTATTGCAGAGTGTTCACCATTATAAGACCACATTATAGAGTCCCAGGGTTAGAAGATAGGGTCAGAAAACCTTGTAAGATCCTTTATAAGTGCTGAGAGGTAGCCCAGTAGTAGAGCACTTGCTTAGCATGTCCGAAGCCCTGGGTTTGATCCCCAGCACTGAAAAAAGAAAAATAAAATCCCTTTTAGTAGCATCTTGGTAAGGCGTGACCTATTCCTGCTTTAACACTTTCAATGGGTTATTTCTCCAGGGGCGTGGGGCTGAGTAACAAGAGGAAGGAGCTCAAAGAGGGTCTGCTATTGGTGTACTGCTTGGAGCCTGCTTAGTTTTGTCTCAACAGCTGCAAAAACAATAGTAGGCTAGAGTCTGGAACTACTGGTGTCAGTTAACTTTTGCTGCCTAACCTTGCTAAAATTCCATGGCTTACAAATTATTGCTAATGTGTCTATGGTAGATTCAAGATGGCTAGAAATTACTTGACACTCCTCTCATTGAGAAGTGAAGTCTATGCCCCTTTCATATGAGAATGGCTGTTCTCTGTGACTGCTTTAATTAGCAGAATTTAATGGAAGTGTCATTATTCCAGTTTTCAGATACAACCTTTGTAGACTAGGCAGCTTCCCTGTTCTTGGAATGCTCTCTTTGAGAGCCATGAACAGAAGAAGTTTGAGGATCCTGAGACTGTCAAGCTAGAGAGAATATGTGATTGGTAGTCTCAGCTGAGCTCAGATACTTATCTATTTTTATCAAGGTACCAGCCTTTGTAAAATAGCCTATCCTTCAGCTGAATACTTCTGAGTGACATTAATTGGTACCTCATAGAGGAGAAGAATCACCTAGGTGATCCAGGCCTGAATTTCTCACCCATGAAATTGTTAGCTATAATGAAATGGATGTTGTTTGAGGCTACTGAGTTTGGGATGCTTGGTTACACAGCAATAGATAACTGAAACATATCTGTGGAGTAGGCAAGGATAGTTTGATCTCAGTTCATCTTCTCTGGTCTTACCTGGACTCATCCATGTAAGCTCCTTTCAGCTGGAATTCTGCTGCATGCTGTGTTTGGTGGGGCAACTCAATTCCATGTGTCTCTCACTCTCCTCTCCTATGACCAGTAAGCTAAGCCATTCACCTCCTTCTGGTGTCAATGGCAAAAGGGAAAGAAAGTGAATGGAAACACATATGTTCCTGAGGCCTGAGCCTGGGATTGGTGTCCTATCACTGCTACCTCATTTCATTGGTCAAAGTCACATGGTGGACTCAACTCAGACTCAAACATTAGTTATAAATACCATTTCTTTTGTGAGAGGAAGTGCAAAACCCACATAGCAAAGGGTATGAGTCCAGAGCAGGGTGAAGGACTGAGAACAATACGTTTCCTTCATTTTAGGTCAACAAACATGTATTAACACCTATCATTTACCAGCCTGTTGGAATTCTCAGGGAGATAGAGAGTACCCCAAACATGGAGCTCAGCTAGCCCACTTGGAATCTTATGGGGCAAGATAGAAACTGGTTACCTTTACTATACATCTGGGTATCTCACTCTTCCCCACTCCCACTGAGTGGGCCAAGATGGCACCCAAGGTATGGTAGCATCTAAAGCTCCCCTGGTGCCGCATTGGTCATTTCTGATCCAACCCTGTTCCCCTGATTGGCTGGCTATCAGGTCATATAAACTCTGGAGCTCAGAGTTCAACAGCCATTCTGAACACCATCTAAGAGAAGCCCATCAGGTCCTTGTAGTTCCTTAAGGGCCCAAGGCCCATTTACTCATCTGCCTAGCCTAGCCTTCAGCCTTCCTCCGACCTGCCTTCATTATACTTCAACCCACCTGCCACCCCTATCTGACCCTGACCTCTACAATAGTGGATATGCTACACGGACTGACTGCTTCAAGAAGCAAGACAATAAAGGGCAAGTCTCTGAAAGTTAAGCACAGGGCCCCTGAAGTGACAAATCCTGCGAGCCGGAAGAGCAATGACACTTGGGAGTCTCTGCCCCAGCAGCAAAGACAGCAGCTGAGCGCTTCCCTTCTCCAACTCTCCTTCCCCTCTCCCTAATCCTCCATTCCTTTCCCCCCCTTTGTGAATAAACCCTTGTCCTTTTATCCTGTGTGTGATGCTCTGTTCTCCAGCCACAGCCTTGCCACTGGGTGCAGCGTTGGTGCACCCATCTCTTGCTTCCACCCACAACTCAGAGAGTGAGAGAGAAACCCCAGAAAGAACCTGACACCAGTCTGCAGCCATATCACTATGGCATCAGATCCTGTCAGATCTTGGAAGCTAAGCAGGGTTGGGTCTGTTTGTTGAACAAATAATTATTTCATTGAACAACTGTATGAACAAAGTTCAGTTATTTTATCTTCAAGTAATATTCTGTTGTCTATTTTTTCCTGGTGCCGGATTTGGTTGCTGATGCATGGTAACCGTGTTTCGTGTGTTCACTTTTATGGGGCAGAAAGTGTATGTGTAGAGAGGGTGTTTGTGTCTGGAAAGATGTAGTGTCATCAGCTGCCTTTCACATTTTCCTCTTTGCTTTTGTTGTCCTCATCTCTCCTTACTAATCTGTAAACTCCTTGAGGAAAGAGACCATGGCTTATGCTTTGTGTCATCACATATAACTTCTCACTGCTTGTGACGTTGTTGCTGTCATTGTTGTTGTTAGGGGCCATTGAGTTGGATCTGACTCAGTGATACTCAGAGGGTTCTCAATGGCTGAAAGTTTTAGGATTGCTTCAAGAGTGGATTTCCATGTCCTTCTCCTGTTGTTGCAGTGCTAGGGATTGAACTCGGGTCTTCAGTGAGTGCAGCTAAATCCCAGCCCGACATTATTGCTATTCAATAAATGTTGGTTGAATGGCTGAATATGGTAGCAAAGACAACTTGAAGGGAAGTTAAGATTTTTGGATTTTTATGATTTTGGAAATGAAGTATCCTTTTTTGACTTTTCTCATCTGCTCTGATTTATGTCTGTCTCTTCCATAGTTCTGTTCCATTGAGCCACCTTTGGATCTATTGTTCTTTAATCCCCTCCTTACAAATGTTACATGATTTGTGGAAAAGGGTTTAGGCTTTGAGATTAAACAGACCTGGATTTAAGTCCAGAATCCATAATTTACTGGTTGTGTGACCTTGACAAGGTATGTAATCCTTTAGTACCTATTTCCTCACCTGTGAAGATGAAAGTGTGTCACCTGCCTAGCATAAATATTTTGAGGCCTGATTAGATTGGTGATATGAGGCACCTACTTGTTGTAGGGGCTCTATACATAGTAGGCATTTTACTACCTTTATTTTTATTATTGTGTTATAGTTGTTAGGTGCCATTGAGTCATATCAGACTCAGCGGTGGTGCTAGGGATTGAACCTGGGTCTTCAGAAAGTGCGGAGCAGTGCTCTACCCACTAAGCTAAACCCCAGCTCCTTTATTCTTGTATTGTCTTATTATTTACCCTAATTGCTCCTTCCTTCCCATGCCAGAGAAGATGCATTCCTAACCTTGGCTGTCTGTTAGCAGCTATCAGACTGCTGGGAGTTGGTCGGGAATGGATTCCTGTGAGCTGTTAAAATTTGACTTCATTGGGAACCTTATATTACTTTGAACACTGATAAAAACCTTAATAAAAATAACCACACATTGCCTCATTAAAATAATACAAGGATAAATGTGAGTTTTCAGAAAAACTCCTCAAATTATACAGCAAGGAGTTGGAGAGTTAAATGACATGTAAAGAATCTAAGGACATAGCATATATTCAAATTTATGATTGTTTTATTTTCTCCCTCTTCATTTATTATAATAGATTCCAAAAGAGTGCTCTCACAACAGGACCATTATCCCTAGTAGATTTAAAGACTATTTCACCAGTATTTTTTCTTAAAATAATTGAGTTTGCTGGAATAAACTATTCAGCTCAATATTTTTCATCTCCCTCTAACACAAATGTATTTGATTCCTATAAATATGAGTGAGGTCAGTCAGGAAATTATACATATTTGTTTTCCATGGGGTATATGAGCTATTAAGTCATGTTGCATTTATTATAGATCATGTTTGCTATTTGGCAAGATAATTTGAATGATTGAGAATGCTATTCTAGAATGTGTAACACTGTGAAAGCAGCCAGAAAAGGGATTTGAGGGAAAGTGTTTTTTATAACAAATACCCTAAATAAGTAAAATAATCTGTTGTGATTAAAGCACACACTTATATAGAAGCTATACCAACAATACATCATTCTGTTATGCACACTGTTTATTCCTGTGGCTCATGTATACATATATGTTTTTCATATAAGTATAATGGTATATTTATCTCACTTAGTTTTTTCACTTGAACTTCATATAATTTGTGTATTCCCTATAATATTTTCCAGCCTCAAATATGTGGATGTTTTCTTGGCCTTGTGCTATTTTAATTGCTTTGGCTGTTGCTATTATGGACACAGTAGCAAAGACCACACCATACGCCAAGTTTACCAAGAAATCGGAGGGAAAAGAGATGGCGAAAGGTCTAAGGCCATCCAGCAGCTCACTTTGGGACGAGGAGGAACGTCCCCTCACGGAAAAGCCTGCAGTGGCAGAGCCCACCACTGACCCCTCTGCCCTGGACTCTGCCTTTGCCACTGCCACCTTCTTTCCCTTTGAAAACTTCACTCATAGTGTGGCAGATTTCGTTGTGAATTGCTGTCATTGTTGTTCACCTGTTGCTGGGCAGAAAGGAGAACGGGGAAAGACTGGAAAACCAGGTATTCTAAAATGTATGAAGCCATGTTTCTCACCTGTACATCCTTAAGGAGGAGGGGTGGGGCATGGAATTGCTCCATGGGTTTCTATACTGGGATGCAAATAAACGGCAAAAGGATCGGGTGAAACACTGCAACAAATGCATATGAGTATTCTGCTGTCCAATATGGTAGCTGTTAGCCACATGTGTAGATTAAAATAAACATTTAGTTAAATGATCACAGTCAGATTCAAGAGCTCAATAGCCACATATGGTTAGTGCCTACTGCATTGGGCAGCATAGATAATTGCAGAACATTTCTATCATTTCAGAAAGTTCTGTTGGGCAGTGCTGGTTAGAACTAAGTCAGAGACTACTAATCCCAGCCTTGGTACTCCGGTTCTCCAAGTTGCACAGTTTTATTACTGGGACAATATTTTCATTAATGGATGATTTAAAGAAGGTAAATGAAAAATCTATTGGCTGCTATGAATGTGTGCTGACTGATGGATTTTTTGAGTGCTATTTGTAGTTAGGATTAGAAATGAAACGCCTGTGAGGTGGAGAATGAAGTGCCGGATCCGGTTTTCTCCTTATTGAAATTCTGAAGCAATACTGCATCCTTGCCCAGCAATTTTCTCCATTGAACACTGTGGTTATGTATTTCAAAATTTCAGATGTCTTTGGTATGTACATAATGAATATACTCTCAGTTTTATTGTAACACATTTTGACATTTACATGTCATATAGTAGAGGGGATTCAAGATAAAATTAAAATTGGAATGTCAATTTTGAATTCACTATTCCCTGAAAAAAATACATATAAATGTTTGCTGCATCTTGCTTGAAGAATCTAAAGTTATAAAATCAGTAATTATGCATTTTCACTGAGCTTTTCACCCATTTCATTTCATTGTGGGCATCTTTTGAGAAATGTGCTCAATATTTATGCAGGACTGGATTACGGGGTGCAGAGGGTGAGCAGTAGCCTGGAGCACTGAGATTTCAGGAAATGTAATGAGACTATGAAAGTCATATTTTCCACAGCTTCTCTTGGTGTCCCATTTGGCTGGCAAGCCTCTTGCTGGTGGAAGGCCCAAAGTCATGGTCAAGGAGACACAGTGGTTGTCAAACTGTCTTCCAGGGCTGTGGGACTTGTAACATCAGGGCTTTTATTCCCCCCACCCAGTGGAGGATTTGACTGGGCTGTTCTCAGAGTTTAGCCTCTCCTCTAAGTCCATGTGACAAATATTTTGAAAGTGTGCCAAGTTACTAGCCTGCCCTGGGGAGCTCATGTGTATTAGTCTGACTGGTTTTGCTATAGAGCAGAGTGCTTAAGAGCTCAGAAGGTGAGTCTATCACAGTCCTATCCTAGGGAAACATCATAACTTCTCAGTGTCAGCTTCCAATATGGGAGAGTGGGATAAGAATGATATTGACTTCATGGAATCATTAAGACAAATGAGATAATACATACAAGAACTCAATGTGGTGCCTAGGATAGAATAAATGCTCAACAAACTATTTTCATTTTTCCAGTTAGCTAAGGCAGGTGTGTCATCTTGTCTTGTGGAATACTCTGAGCCTAATATGACAAGATCTTGTTTTTGAGATTCAGAAAGAGATGTTTGTTCCAGTTTTACCAGGGGGATTTTTTGTGGAACTTGGGGGGTTGAACCTGGGGCCTCGCACATATCTTACAAGTACTCTACCACCCCTTCCCCACATTAGCCTATTTTCTACTTTTTCTTTGAATTAGGTCTCACTAAATTCCACAGGCTGCCTCTGGCTGAGAATTTGTGATCCTCCTGCCTCTGACTCCTAAGTTGCTGGAGTTACAGGCATGTGCTCCTGTACCTGGGATTTACCAGTGTTTTAAAAATAATATGCTTTCCCTCCTCTCTCTCTCTCTCTCTCTCTCTCTTTCCCTCTCAAAATCTAGTATAAGAGCAACATTGGACAAACTTGAAGGAAAGAAATAAACCTACTCAAATCCAAGTATTTTAATTTTACTTTGTTAAATTTCAGTCCTTGTTCATGTGAACATACATGCACACATTGTAAGCATCATATTTTGCATTATCTACTTTCAAAAGTCACTAGTCTAGTTCTATGTTCTTGTTGTTAGGTGCCATCAAGTTGGTATCTGACTCATAGCAACCCTACTTACAACAGGCAAAACACTATTATTAGTGCTTCTCTGCTATTCATAGGGTTTTCAATGGCTGATTACTTTTCGGGAGTAGGCTGCCGGTTCCTTCTCCCAAGCCTCTAGCACCTGATGTTCCCAGATGGTTTCCCATCCAAGCACTAAGGAGGCTTGAACCTACTTAGGTTCTGAGATCTGATGGGATCAGGTGCCACAGTGGTATGGCTGCAGGTCAGTCTAGTGCTATAGAGTTTCCAAATGAACAATATCTGTAAGTATTCAGATATATCTACTAGCTTGCAAAAGTAAAATTCCATTTAAGGGTTTATCTCCTGTTTGTCTCTTTGTTGTTGCTGTTGTTGTTGTTAGGTGCCATGGAGTGGGTGTCCAACTGATAGCAACCCTACATAAAACAGACAAAACACTATTGCCAGTGCTTCTCTGCTGTTCATAGGGTTTTCAATGGCAGATTGTTTTTTGGGAGTGGGTTGCCGGGTCCTTCTCCCAAGCTTCTCTCTTTAGTTCAGTTATAATAATAGGTACCACATGTTAAGAATGATTGGGTATTTTTAATCATTCTCAATCTTTCTAAAACAAATGTTAAAAATATTATTAGATTTCACCTGATGACTTGATCACATTTCAGGGAGTATTTGGTAATCGTAGAGGTTACAGCACCCATGAGTTCCCTTTCTGTTCAACCTTATGTTGTTGACAGGAATCGAACCTAGACATGCATCTCAGGTACAGCCTTTCTTCCCGAGCTCTCCTGGGCAGTTGCTGTGCTCTCCCTTCGCCAGCCTGGGCACAGCACTTTGTTATTTCCCTTAGTGTTACTACCACTTCCCACATCTGGGAGCCATGACAGGAGGAGACATTGCCTAGTGCAATCCGATTGGCTGTCTTGCTTGCTCCCACCCCCTCTGATTATTCTTTCTCCGTTCCTCTCTTTTCTGCAATCCTTTATTCCCCAGACAAAGGAGGTTAGCATGCCTTTTGGTTTTTTGAGCCTGCCTGCAGCCTTAACCTCCATTGCAAGCGATTTATTAAAGATTTTCTTTCAAACAAACACAATATTTAAAAGTAATTCCATTGAATATAATTTTCTACATTCTATCAGCCTTAATTAGAATAATTAAGATGAAATTTTATAATTTCATTGAGTGCACTTATCTATATGGTGTACTTTCAAAGAAGCTGGCCGTAAATTATTCCAACTGGGAAGCAATTCTTGTGCCTTGAATAGGACTGGGCTTGTAGGAAGAATAAGTATTTTATGCTTAGGGTCCCTGTGGCCTATGTAAGCGGAAGGGACCTGGAGTGCCTAGGTGAACAGGAATAGCCAATGAGGGCTGTGCCTGGCATGAGCTGACCCTCGCCTGCCTCTCAGCACCCCTTCCTTGACCACTACTTCCACCCACAGTACTCATACTCCTTCTCCAGTTGCTTAAAAACACCATGGTCTTTTCTGCTCTTGCTTTTCTTGAAATAACTGCCTGGTAATTTTTTGCTTCAGGAAATCCTAACCCATTCATTGAGTCTTTGCTTAAAGCCTTTTTCGCAGGGAGTTCTCATCTGCACCCTTAGATATAAATTACTGATAGATTCTTTTTACCATAACTTACAATAGGACCTTTCCATTTTCCTTTATATCAGTAACTATGGCATGGAAAATTCTATATGTGTGGTTATTTGTTCAGTGTTTACCTTTCACTTAATCTCAGCTCTGTGGGGTTAGGGGCTGCTGGCATTTCAATGCCTGCCTTCCTAGCACCTAGCAGAATGCTTGGTATGTAACAGGATTCAGAAATAGCTCCTGAATCAATGAATGAGTGAATGAGTGGGAAATCTAAAAGTGTTAGGTATAGCACTTTTACTTTTACTTTGAAAGTGTGGCCCATATGAGGTTAAGTGTCAGATAATCATTTTGTTTTTGTTGTTTGATATAGTGCTGCTTCCTGAATCATTTGATCACTGCCACAGATATGGTGACAAGTACTAATGGGCTCAATTTATCTATCCAAGTAGTACAAAATTGCAAATCAGACAAAAATATTGCCCTTAGAGATCTGTAATAGTTTATTCTCACCAGATTTTATCATTAGGACATTGACAATTATTGGTTTCGATAAAATGATTGCTTCTCCCCCCACAAACTAATGAATTTCAAAAGGTAAATTTTCTAACATGATGGTTTTAAAACACTTTTTCCAGGTCCCAAAGGAGAGGCTGGAGATATGGGGGTCCCAGGACCACCAGGAGTCATTGGACCCCAGGGCACAAAAGGCCAGAAAGGAGAGAAGGGTGGGTAATTCATTCCACTTCAATGAGTTGAAACAAGGGACATTCTGCATCATTTTTAAGTAGAGTACTTTGCTAAATAACTACTAGATTCCTGAACGTGTATCAATTTTTTAAAAATATAATAGTTGGTAAAGCATATTAAGAGTTAATTTCATATGAAAGTGTTAACTTTATAATTGAGAATTTAAACTTATCTGGGGATATCACACACACACACAACTCTTATACAGATTTTCTGTCCCTCATTGACCACCTAGTTGACCCCTTGGCTAGAAGCCACAAGGTATTATCTCTGAGGAAGGGCCATTTCCTATACACTCCACGTGGGCTCTTTCTTATGATGCAAATTAATTTCACACTGGGTAGCACTAACTACAGTAGGCAATCCTCTAGATTATTCAGGCCAAGTGAATAGCCTGCCTAAGAAGAACCTGACATTTCCTTTGACTCTGAAATCAGAGGCAGTGTCAATGGTGAGCAGAGAAATGAATTAGAAAGGAAGTATTAAGCTATGACAATGACTTTAGACCAGTCCCTTTACACTGCCTGAAAAATTACAGGAATGGAATAGATATTTATTTATAGTTTACTATCAAAGAATATTTGTAGATATGAGTGCTTTTGTAGGTCTTTCCCAGTTCAGAAATTCTGTAATTCATTGCTGTATCAGTAAAGAAGGTTTACTGCCCCAGGAAATCCCTAGTTTTGTAGGTGCTTGAAAGTACTGAAAAAAAGGTTACAAATTCACTGCAACATTTAGAAATTTGTCGGTGAACACTGGAATCCTGTAGAAATACCCTCTATCCATCAGATTCAATGTTTTAGCCTCAGTGTCACATGTCAGAAGACCTAATACCATCTATGCATCACCCTTCACATGGCTCAAGAGCTGCCTAACTCATTTCTGCTAGAATATTCATGAAGTAATTACTCAAAAAAAGATGCTAAGGTAAGAGAGAGCTACTTTGCACTTGTCAGCTACCCAATTTTCATTCTTGGAAGCATTTAATCCTTCTGAGGCTGAATTATGTTAGTGGAAAACCCTGTGAAATAAAGATGAACGATGAACCTCCCTAGTGATTCATACATTTTAGAAGCTAGACTTCTGGAAGTATGAGAAAATACAGGGGACTATCATAAGATAAGGTTCTTAACAATATGCTTTGGTGAAGGATCAAATGTAGAAATTCATTCAACCAGTCTCTATAAAGTGAAAACTCTACTTTCCCTTTATTGCCAGACTTAGCTTGGGCTTTTGGTTAAGATTTAAAGTGAAATACATACATACATGCATACATACATACATACATACATACATACATACCTGAGTTGAATGATTACATTCTGGTTAATCGTTACTCGATTGAGTAAATTTATTGTAAGCAATTAAACTCTTTAAATAAACTTGAGAACCCAAATAACTGTGGGAGAAGGTTAGCATTAGATTACTGACAAGGACTGGGAATTCAGGGTTGGGACCTCTGAAAATGTATGCAGATATTTTTCTGATGGCCTATAGGTTAATTTCCAAATTTTATACATGATGTGGAATGGTAAAAGAGAAGCTAGCTACTTCGGAAACTCTGTAGCCGGTCTTGTGAAACTATTGTTCTTATTGTTAGATGCCATGGAGTTGGGTCCTACTCATAGCAACCCAAGGTACAACAGAACAAAACATTCCTCAACACCTCCACACTGCAGTGCCTGAAATTGGTTTGGGAGTGGGCTGCCATATCCATCTCCCATTTTTGTGGTACTAGGGTTTGAATCTAGGGCTTCAGAGAGTGCAGAGGAGCACTCTACCAATTAAGTTAAGCCCCAGCCCTTGTGAGATTGTTGTTGTTATTGTTAGATGCCCTGGAGTCAGATCTGATTCATAGTGAGGATATGTACAAGAAAAGGAAACACTCCCTGATTCTGTGCCAGGCACATGATCTTATTTATGTTTAAGCTTATTATTGCAGACACTTTGTCAATCCATCTGGTGGAGGGTTTTCCTTTTTTTCCATTGACCGCCACTCTCCCCAACATGATGTCCTTCTCCACGGATTGGTCCCTCCTGACTACCTGTCCAAAATATGTAGATGTAGTCTGGCCATCCTTGCTTCCAAGTGCACTCTGGTTGCACTTCTTCTAGGACAGACCTCTTGGTTCTTTTGGCAGTCCATGGTATATTCAATATTCATCACCAGCACCGTAGTTCAAAAGCATCAATTCTTTCCTTTTTTCCCTTAGTTAACGTTCATCTTTCCCCAGCATATGAAGCTACTGAAAATATCACGCCATGAGTCAGGCGAACCTTCATCTTCAATGTGACATCTTTACTTTTCAACACTTTAAGAAGTCTTTTGCAACAGCTTTTCCCAATGCAATGCATCTTTTGATTTCTTAACTACTGCTTCCATGGGTGTTTATTGTAGAATCAAGTAAAGCAAAATCTTGGACAGCCTCAGTCTTTTCTCCATGTATCAGGGAGTTGCTTGCTGACTCAGTTGTAAGGATTTTTGTTCTGATAATATTGAGGTGCAATCTATTCTGAAGGCTGTGTTCTTTCATCTTCATCAGTAAATGTTTAAAATCCTCTTCACTTTCAGCAAACAGAGTTGTGTCATCTGCCTAACCCATATTGTTAATGAGTATTCCTCTAATTATTATGCTGTGTTCTTCTTTATAAAATCCAAATTTCCGTATTATTTGCTCAGCATAGAGATTGAATTTGTGAAATTAGAGGAGTATATTCTCATCACTTTTAATTTGACTTATGAATTCTTTTTCCCTGACAAAAAATTCAGCAAAAAACATTTAGTCCCATTATAAATAACCGGCTGGGGTGTAGCTCAGTGCCTGCTCTGTGTGCTCTGAGGCCCTGGGTTCCATCCCCAACACTGCAAAAAATGGGAGAAGGACCTGACAGTCCACTCCTGAAACAATCTCAAAACAATCAGCCATTGAAAACCCTATGAACAGTGAGAAGCATTGATATAGTGTCGGGTATGGCACAGTGCTGGGGAGTGAGTCATTCCGTTATACATAAGGTCACTATGAGTTGGACCCGATTTGGTGGCACCTAACAACAACAACAAGAACAACAAAAAGAACAACAACAAGAAATTATGCAGTTGGCAAATTGATGCCAATCAAATTATATGGAGTCATGTTTGACTCTGCACAAATTTAAAAAATTTTAATATCTCATATCTTCTGCAATAAAAGTAATGACAAAAATATCTTCTCTACCATTTTTGAAGAGGAAGTACTATAAATTTGGTAAATTAAAAGTGTTCTAACTGATGAAATGTGCTGTTATATAAACCTGCCTTTTATATAAGAATTGGTATGAATATTAAATAAAAAGTTTTAACAAATACAAAAAGGCTGTACTAAATTAACAATTGTTTAGAACTTAGAACAATTCCTGATGTAAAGTAAATTCCCAAGGCAGGTTATTTATTATTAATATTATCATTATAGTTATTCTCTCTTACAGTTGAAATAAATCTGTGTCAGGATGGTTGCTCTGTGATAGGATGGACTTTTAGTCGGGCCCATATGAGAATCCATTTTATGGTAATATGACAAATATCTTAAAACCCAGCACTTTTATAATATTTCAAATATGATTTTTCACAGTTCTATAATTTGTCCAAGGAATGTACAAAAATTCTTCCAACATGTAATGAAAATTGGCTTTTTCTGATGCTCTGTGTCAGAGACAATTTTTCATTCCTGGATGAGTTTTTGTTATGAGTGGCTTTAGCCAGAATGTTGTGCTCTGTGTTTCTTAGGCACTGTGGGCATATAAAGAAGACATTTCAACTGTCATTCAACATTCATAATAGGAAAAACAAACACATACATATATAATACAAGCAAGATGTTATGAATTTGATGAGAAATTGAAGCACCATGGAAATGCTGTGGGCAAAGTTGAATTCTGTTTGAAGAGATTGGCATTGCCTCCTAATCTCCTTAAATGCTGTGCCACATTTTAGAACTGAATGCTCTCAATGACCTTTGATAAACTCCTATTCCACACATTTTTACCTTTAAACCATTTCTGTTAAAGGAAATACCGGAATGTGACATGTGAAAGGGATACTCGGTATGTCCGCCATGAAATAGTTGGGCAAGAGTTAACCTTGGTATCATTTTAGGACTAAAGGGAGAACGTGGGGACCCAGGAACAAGTGGAACTCCAGGATATCCGGGAAAGCCTGGAGAACAAGGTAAAACATTTAATATATCTACCGTATGGAGTTGTAAGTGCAGCAAAGCCCTTCATTCTCTTCCTGTTTGTATTTAAATTTGTCAGAGAGGTAAGATGAAAATATAAATTACTATTATTCTGACAATTCAGTGTACTGAGTGGGTGAGAAAGGTCTAGGAGTTTAGAGACTACATAGAAATGTATGAGGTCTACCTCTCTCTGTAGCTGTCCATGGGGACAAAAGGGCCTAAGTCTTTCTGGGTTCAGTTTCTGTACCTGTTAAGATTTGGGGTGTGGATGGACAAGATGGATATTGAAGAAAAAACTTGGATCGAGTCAAAATGCAAAGGGTCATGGAACACAACAGGCAACCATAGTTCTAATATTCTTTATTATTTTAAAAGAAAAAAATCAATATGTGAGTTCTGAATATAAGTTGTTATTTCTTGGAGGCATTAACTTTTTCTGAAAGCGTGACATAAGTTGCTCATTGCATTTAAGGGCTCCTAGGTACATCCAGGGGGCTGGGATTTAGCTCAGTTTGTAGAGCGCTGCACTGCAGTCTCAGAGATCCCGAGTTCAATTCCCAGCACCACAAAAATGGGAGAAGGACCTGGCAATCCACTCCCAAGGCAATCCTGAAGCAGTCAACCATTGAAAACCCTATGAGGGTCTCTATGAGTCGGATACCGACTCGATGGCACCTAACAACAACAACAACAACAGGTACATCCATATGTCTATTAAAATAGTGTTTCCCAAGGCGCAGGTGTCCAGGCCCGGGTTGGTAGGCTTGCCTCCGACATTGTAGAGGTCTATGGTAATAGCTTACTGTTTATCACGTGTGTGATCCTTAACACCATTTTAATTTTCCATTTCAGGCAGTCTTGGCCCTAAGGGAGACAAAGGCAATATGGGCCTGGCAGGAGCGCCGGGACAAAAAGGCTCGAAGGGGGACCCCTGCGAGAATGCCACCAAAGGGGACAAAGGAGACCAGGGGCCCATGGGCTCCCCGGGCCCGAGCGGCGCGCCTGGGGCGAAGGGAGACAAGGGGGAGACCGGGGAGAGAGGCTGCTGTGGCGCCGCTGGGGACAGCGGAGGCAGAGGCCAGAAAGGCGAGGCGGGGGCGAAGGGAGAGAGAGGCAGCCGAGGAGACCCTGGAAAGGAGGGCGCACAGGGCCCCCAGGGTCCGCCCGGGGCCAGAGGGGATCCGGGCTTCCGAGGAGAAAAGGGAGACGCAGGGCCTCCTGGCGCCGTGGGACCCGCTGGGCCGAAGGGCGAGCCTGGGGCCAAAGGGGTGCGAGGGACCCCCGGGAGGAAGGGCTCGCGGGGCTTCAAGGGCGCCAAGGGCGACGCGGGCCCGGGCGCGCAATCGGCCTTCAGCGCGGTTTTGTCCAGGGCCTTCCCTCCCCCAGACAGCCCCATCAAATTCGACAAGATCCTCTACAACGACCGGGGGGACTACAGCCCCGCCACGGGGAAATTCGTGTGCAGGGTCCCGGGGACCTACGTGTTCTCCTTCCATGTCACGGTGAAGGGCAGACCCGCCCGGGTCAGCCTGGTGGCGCGCGGGGAGAGGCAGTTCAGGTCCAGGGAGACTCTCCACGGCCAGGAAATCGACCAGGCCTCCCTCCTCCTCCTGCTCAGGCTGAGGGCGGGAGACGAGGTGTGGCTGGAAGTGTCCAAGGAGTGGAACGGCGTGTACGGCAGTGCGGAGGATGACAGCGTTTTTACTGGGTTCCTTTTGTACCCAGACGAAGCCCCTGGAATCTCACCGTAACTTTGGGTCTTGAATACTGTAATTTGGGTTTAGTGGAGTAAGTCAGCTAACACAGAGTAGGGCTCTTAAATAAATAACTTTTTTTTTTTCACCAGTATAAAAACAATATAGAAGAGAATTTTAAAACTGTACAACGGAATTAATTACTATTCCTATCTGAGGACATTTCCTCTAAAAACATGTCAGTATTTGAGAGAGTATGTCTACTAACTTTGTAGCTAACATTTTTCTGTCCACGCTGTAGAATGACATTGTCCATGCCATCTAAAGCACTAATGGTTTGTATACAAAAACACGAATGAGAATTATAATTAATAAATATATTCTAAATATCTCCTATATCTCATATGCCTGCAGCCATACCACTGTGGTGTCCTATCCCATCAGTTCTTGGAAGCTAAGCAGGGTCGGGCCTGGTTAGTACCTGGATGGGAGACCGCCTGGGAACACCAGGTGCTGTAGGCTTGGGAGAAGGACCTGGTAGCCCACTCCCAAAAAACAATCAACCACTGAAAACCCTATGAATAGCAGAGAAGCACTGATAATAGTGTCAGCCATGGTATAGTGTCGGGTAGTGTTTCATTCTTTTATACATTGGGTCTCTATGAGTGGAACCCGACTGGACCACACCTAATGACAACCACAGTATCTCATATAACCGTGTGTCACTCCTTTCTGTGTGAATGTGAGGCTAACAGCTGACATACTATAAATCAAGTCTTTCTCAAAGTCCCCAATTCTCATGGAAGGGTTGCCTTACAACAAAATAGAGTCTCATTTTAGTTTAATTGAGGGGAAATACATAGAAAGTGTGGCTCTTTAAGTTTTTTCCATGTGTAAAGGTCTGCCAATAAAACCTATACTGTGTAGACTAGGGTAAAATGTTTAAAAAAAGTTGATAAAGATAATGCAAAGACATAATCATAGCAAAGATATAATCATTCATCACATTATTATGCTTAAAAGAACTGAATGTTCTCTAAAGATTCAAGAATAAAATTAAATCATTATTGATCTGAATTTCAGGCCTTTATGGTAGAACATTTAATTAGGATAAATTCTTTGGCATTATTACCTTTTTATAATAATTAATTCCAGTTATTCAGTAACAATATTGCTGGAGCAAGTGGAGGGTTAGGAATTCATTTGCAATGTGAATGCTTAATAACTGAATATTTGCTGATTCAGTGGCTTCAGTTTTCAAAAAGTGAATTCATTGACTCCCAACTGAATTTGGTTCTATGAAGGTATAGGTATTCACATATGCAAATTTTGGTGCATAATCAGGGAGTGGGTGATGGGAAACTTTCTGGTCTTGCTGTGCCAACTTAGACAAACACTCACTTCTGATATTCTCATCCATATGTCTGTTAAAATAGTGTTTCCCAAACTGTGTTCAGAGGAATGCCATATGGATGTTCTTATTATGAATCACTGGAAAAAGTATGTTCTACATCCAACCAATGTTAGAAGAGCTGTGTCCTGTATTTCCTTACAGATTCATAAAGCACATTAGTGTAGTCTCTGAAATGCCTACAGAAAATAAATTGGTTCACTTATGTTTCATTCAATGATCCTGAGTTTATGGTGGGCTTAGAACTCCTCAAGAAACATCCCATGGAACAGCATTCTGTAGGATGCTAATTTTGGAAATGTTACATTAGTTTCTCATTCAAAGATTTCCTGACAGCCTTAAGGTAAAGTTGACTCCTGGCATTTCTCCCATCCTTCAATAATCTTTCCCTACTTGGATTGTAATATTACTTTTGTGGTGGCTGTGCATGTATTTGTCAGAGGGAGAGTAAGATGATTTGCAAGTGATTAAAAAAAGTGATGCTTACACTTGAATTTTTTTTCTTTTCTAATTTGAGGATTGGGGCTGTGATTTAGCTCAGTGGGTAGAGCGCTGCGCTGCAGTCTCTGAGGCCCCGAGTTTAATTCCCAGCACCGCAAGAATGGGAGAAGGGCCTGGCAATCCACTCCCAAGGCAATCCGGAAGCACTCAGCCATTGAAAACCCTATGAGGGTCACTATGAGTCGGATACCGACTCGACGGCACCTAACAACAACAACAACAACAATTTGAGGATTAGATGGTGAAGTGATTCAGGAACTTAGAGTTTTGTCTTTTGTTTTTCTGCTCCTGTGTTTGTTCTTTTCCTTCTATCATCTCTGCCACTATGTTGGAACAATCCGGGAAGGCTGAGAGCCAACTGACTTAGGACGATAGAAGTTAAAAATGATATGAAAGCATTTGATGTAGAGGCAACGATGCAGAGAACCAGTAAGGGGGCGCCGGTTCACATGGAGGCTTTAGGATACTCTGTGTTTGTGGTAGACATTTTATAGGAAGTCTGAAGTTAAGAGTCCAGGGTTCGTTTCCAGAGTGATGGTAATTATGAGCTTTATCCAGCGCATTCAAATTAAAGAAGTTGCTAGCCTCTAGAAATGGCTTTGTGAGGTGCCTTGTGGGTTCTTTATGACAGTTTCTGTTGTGAGGGTGGAAAAGTGGCACAGTGAGGTGTTCCCATCCTCCAATACATCATATCAACTAACTGTTAAAAGCAAAAGGCAAACACAAAACCAAACCAAAACAAAATAAAAAGGATTGCTCCATCCCAAGGGTTTGAATGCCACGTTTACTCTACTCTCCCCTAATGAGGATGAAATTTACATCCTGAATGCCAGCCCTGATTACTAAGCAGTAAACTGCCAAGAGCTTAACATGACAAAGTCATGCTTTTGAAATTCCCACAAACTATTCCTCCTGCATCCTTCCTGACCTCACATAGTGACAACTTCTGTCCAGTTGCTTCGGAAAAAACTCTGTGTCATTTTATTTATTTTTTGTTTATACTTAAGTTCCATCTGTCAGAAAATCCTTCTAATACTTCTTTCAGAATGTATCCATAGTTTGATGACTTCTCCCATCTCCTCTGCCACATCTCTGGTCAAGATACCATCATTTATTGCCTAGATTATTGCAACAGGCTCCTAACTGGATTTCCCTAACATAGAAGAGATCAGGGTAAAAATACAAATGAGTTCCAACAGATGACATGTCTAAAACTTTAAAATTCATAAATCAACATTCTAGATTGTTGTTGTTGTTGTTAAGTGCCATCGAGTCGGTATCTGACTCATAGCAACCCTCATAGGGTTTTCAATGGCTTACTGTTTTGGGATTGCCTTGGGAGTGGATTGCCAGGCCCTTCTCCCATTTTTGCGGTGCTGGGAATTGAACTCGGGTCCTCAGAGACTGCAGCATAGAGCTCTACCAACTGAGCTAAATCCCAGCCCAACATTCTAGATGGTTATTTAAAATATATCCTATTCCCCTAATTTGAAATATATGCTTTTTTGTTGCAAAAAAGTAGGATTGTTTTTATGTGACTGATAATAACATAGCAAAGATGACTGTGTTACTTTTTCAAGTGTGGTTAATGGGAAGCATAATTGGATGAACAGTAAGATAAAAGATATTGATTCATGAATTAGTATACATTTATCTCATAGGTGTTATTTTAAAAACTTAACTTTGGAAAAATATGTTTTTGTAAGCAAGATTTCCACATAATTCATGTTCTATTGATAATTTTGTCAAATTAGATCACCTTGTTGAATTATATTTCTTAATGATTTCAAAAAATCATTTCAGTTTGGAGAAGCTTTGCTCAACTGAATTGGCAATAAGGCTTAGAAATGAGGCAATAAGGCTTATATATGATATTCAAATACTGTAAAGGAAGTTAGATAAGATACATTATCACTATTGCAGACAATGACCACTTATATTTTGATTTCATTATCTCTTAACACAATATTTAGAACCTAGGTCTGTCATGGATTTTCTGTCTGGACTTGCATAAATATAAATTTGAGTGATGTTAGTTATTTAATATTGAATGCTATCCTTTAGCTATTAAGTGTGTAACTTTGGTAAACTCCATTCAGTTGGTAAGTATGTCAAGAATGATGAAGTAGAACAAGAAGAAAAGTAAAAACAAACAAAAAGAAACAAATGTAAAGACAAAAATAAAGGATTCCCAGGACAGCTGATATACAATACTTTGTTATATGTGGAATTTATGCTTTCCAGAGGAAAGATTTGATAAGGTAAATTGTATTATTATTATTTTTTTATTAAAGACTCCCATTGCTGGGCTCCTTCCATCCTCCAAAGCAGTAGCCATGCCCACATCTTCAGCAGTGCTACCTGCTAATCTTAGTGGCATTTGTAGGCAGTCAAGTTTGTGTGGTCCTCATAGGGCAAGAGGTGGGAATAAGTTTCCTGGGACACCTGAAGGAGGTAGCCACAGGAGCACATGTTTGAGATTGCAGATTGTGCTGTGCTGAACTGAGTCCTGATCTCTCATAAAGGTTCTTGTTTTATGCGGGACCCTCTAAAGCACGTGTCCAGGGAAGAGGTCCCTGTTGCTTGGACCCAAGGTCAATACCACTTATTTCTACCTTTGGATCCTTTAATCAAACAAATCCTGTTAAAAAAGAGTTGGCAAATCTTACCCCTCTGCTCAAAGCCTCTTGGAGCTTCCATCTCATTCAGAGAGAAATCAAATCCTTACTATGGCCAGAGAAGCCCCATGGGGCCTGTCTGCCTGCTTCTCTTCAGTCTTCATCGACTGTCATCTCCTCCTTTCTTGCTCTGAACATTGCCCTCAATGCTTCTTTATTCTTCTCTAGCCATCTTTCCACTCAGGAATTTGCATGTGTCATCTTGTCTAGAAGGCATTGGAACCAGGTAGCTGCATGGCTCCCTCTTCTGCCCTCTCAAAACTTCACTCAAATTCTACCTGTTCAGTGAGGCCTTCTTGGATCATTTGATTTTCCATTGCAGTCCTTGTGCCCTGAATCTCATCCCTGTTTTGATTTTCCTCATTGCAGTCACCACAGCCTAATATGTTATGTGTTTCACATATTGATTTTATTTATTTTCTGTTTTACCTCAGAAAGTAAGTCCCGCGAAGCCAAAGATTTCTGTTTATTGTTTTATCCCCTGTACCAGCCTATTGAACATGAGCTTTGTGAATGAAGATTGACAGGGTCAAAACTAATATGGTGGTTATAGATGTCCCCACAAGGTGGTGCTCACAGGTTGTTTTTGCTTGGTTTATTTAAAAAACAAAAACAAAAACAAAGAACACAAACAAACAAAAAGCCAAACTCCCATGCCCCAAATCCTAATCTGTTGCAAAGCAAATAAGGTGACTGGATTTTAAAAAATTTGTTTTGTGTTTCATCATGTTTCAGATAGCCACCTTTTTTCTCCCCTCTATTGGAACAGATGGGCTGGGATTTAGCTCAGTTGGTAGAGCATTGTGCTGCAGTCTCTGAGTTCTCGGGTTCAATTCCCAGCACCGCAAAAATGGGAGAAGGACCTGGCAATCCACTCCCAAGGCAATCCCGAAACAGTCAGCCATTGAAAACCCTATAAGGGTTGCTATGAGTCGGATACCGACTTGATGGCACCTAACAACAACAACATTGGGACAGATGGCTGTTGGGCAGATTATGGGGTTGCAGTAAACAGCTTACGACTATGGAAGGGAGGATGTCTCCTATTGTTTGGATAAGATGTTCTTTCTAGGTGGAGACTCTGTCCATTCTTATTTCCCACCTCAGCCCGAAATCCTAGGATATAATATATTTTATAGCTGTAAGTCTGCTTTCAAGAAGCTTTTAAAATTAGAAGTGTAGAGTTTAAGAATGCTGTAAGGCTTAGGACTTAGGGAGAAGGAGAAATTGAGAACAGTGTAGCTGCCAATGAAAATGGTGGGCAAGATGGACACTGGGAATTATGGATTAACAGTAACTGCTATTTCCTGGGTCTTACCAATGGCTTTTAAAATTAGAAGTGTAGAGTTTAAGAATGCTGTAAGGCTTAGGACTTAGGGAGAAGGAGAAATTGAGAACAGCGTAGCTGCCAATGAAAATGGTGGGCAAGATGGACACTGGGAATTATGGACTAACAGTAACTGCTATTTCCTGGGTCTTACCAATGGGCCAGGCACAGAGTTTTACATATCTAAGGTGTCCCAAGTGACATACATCATGTGAGGTGACTGAAGCATAGGGCAGGAAAGCAAGCCACCTAAGGACACCCATCTGGGAGGTGGGAGAGCCATGAACCTGGGCAGTCTGAAACTGGAGCTCATGGTCACTCTTAACCAACAGGGTAGGGCAGAATATGTTAAAGAGTTTGGCTGGTACAAGTCCAGTAGAGTTGGAAACTATGGCCCACACCCGTAATCCCAACAATTTGGGAGGCTGAGGCAGGACCATTATCAGTTCAAGGCCAGAGGCAGCCTGTGCAAGTTAGCAAAATCCTGCTTCAAAGTAAAGAGAATAAAAAAAGGAGTTAGGGGTGCAGCTTGTCTACAGATGTACCACCCTGGCATCCAATCTTAGATCTCAGAAGCTAGGCAGGGTAGGACCTGGTTAGTCCTTGGATAAGAGACAGCCTGAGAATATCAGGTGCTGTAGGCTTGGGAGAAGAACTAGGCAGCCCACTCTCAAAAAATCTGCCATTGAAAATGATGGGAAGGGGGGGAAGGGGGAAACATAGAGGAGGGTAAGGGGAAACCTATATGAATAATGCTTATCAAATTGCATATATGAAAATTGTCACAATGAAAAGCATGTCAAAATGAATCACATTATGACGTACATTAAAAATTTCTAATTAAAAAAAGTGTAGTAAACCAGACACACACACACACACACACACACACACACACACACACACACACACATACACACAAAACTGTATGAATAACATAGAAGCACTGAAAGTAGTGCTGGGGATGGCACAGTGTGGGGGAGTGTTTTTTCTGTTGTACATAGGGTTGCTATGAGTTCACCTGACTCAGCATAATCTAATAACAACACCACCACCAACAAGAAGGGTGCAGCTTGGTGCTAGAGCACTTGCCTTGCATGCATGAGGCCCTGAGTTCAACCCCCTCAATACTGAAAAAAATGACAGCAACCCATTCTCAAGGCCAGCTCCCCAAATGGAAAGAAGAGTGAGAGAGGGGAAAAGAATCCACTGAGAGCTCAGCAAGGGATGCAAAAGTGGGACACATGGAAAACTGCAGATGAAACCAATGTACTTTGTTGATACAGAGACTGTCCGTGGGTGTTCTGACCAGCCTAGAGTATGATCCACGTGAAATTGGTGGAACAATTTAGTAAGACTCCTTGACTGTGGTAGGAACTACAGTGAAGATATATTTATCATTTGAAATATAAGAATTACGTTGAATCTAATAGAGATAGCATGAGAGATTAATATAATCATTGTTTTTCCTCCTGGGATAGGAAATACATTAGATGGCATCTCTTGTGTCTGAAGCTTCTGGAAGATGCTGAGGAGGGAGCAGCCTTAGTCTCTTGCTCTCTGCATACTTATGAATCTATTTAGGGCTAATGTGTGCCAAAGCCTGCAGCCATAGCCCTGTGGCATCCGATCCCATCAGATCTCGGAAGCTAAGCAGGGTTGGGCTTGGTTAGTACTTGGATGGGAGACTGCCTGGGAACACCAGGTACTGTAGGCTTGGGAGAAGGACTTGGCAACTCACTCCCAATCAATTTGCCATTGAAAACCCTATGAATAGCAGAGAAGCACTGACAATAGTGTTTCACCTGTTGTACATAGGGTCCTATGAGTTGGATACCTACGCCACAGCACCTAACAACAACAAATGTGTACCAGACTCTGTTCTTGGTCTAAGGATGAATTGGTGAGCAAAACTGGAAGAAAAACCTTTTTGTTTTCATAGAACTTAAGAAGAGAAAGAGTAAAACTTCTTTATGTTTTAGATGACATAGAATGTTAGAAGATGACAAGGTCCTGGCATTTCAGGTCTTCCAGATCACTTTGACAGGCCATATTTACTCTGGAGCTTGCTGCCTTTTGGCCGAGCCTTTGTTGGGGCTTATTGCTGCTCAACTTCTTCCCTGCCCAAATCTTCCTCCTTTCCCTTCCCTGAACAGCGGCTTATTCCTAATGAACATCTTGTGCTCCAATCTCTGGTTCCACATCTGCTTTGGTGACCCAGCAGGTGACGATGAGATTTGAAATGTGAGAAAAGGCAGCAGATGGTACAATTTTGTGGACCACTTGATCATTCCCCCCAAATCCTGCCTCTCATTTGTTCTGAGCAAAGGCTGAAAGAATAAGTAAAGGAACAAAATACTATGGGAACATTTGGCCTGACATTTAGGCTCAAAGATCCTTTGTTCTGTAACTATTGTGGTGAAGAGCAGACTCAGGAACCAGATGTACTTGGTTAGACTTTCATTGACTGATGAGGTGAACTTGGGCAAGGCATTGGCTCAATTTGTGCCAGAGTTTATAAATCTATGAAATGAGGTTTTACTGTTATAAATGAGTTTATATTTGCAAAACTCTTATAATTGTATTTGACATAGAGTAAGTGCTACACAGGTACTTTATTAAAGAAATAAGAAAGCCAGCTCTACCTGAGTCAAAAATGAGGGAGGATGCATTTTTTTCATAGATAAGACTCATTTTCCCCATCAGGTATGTATGAATTATTGGGCTGAGGGCTTATGAGTGGAAAGGGAAGTAAAATCAGGACAGGTTTGGGTTCAGAATAGGATCAGAGATGATAATATTGGTTGAATTGGAGCAATGCAGTTAATTAAGGTTTTTCCATTGACTCTCTGAATCATAAAGATATATTATTGTTGTTGTTGTTAGATGCCATCTAGTTGAGTCCAACTCATAGCGAAACACTCCTCAATACTGTGCCATGCCCAACACTATTGCAGTGCTTCTCTGCTATTCATAGGTTTTTCAATGGCTGATTGTTTTGGGATTGTTTCAAGAGTGGGCTGCCAGGTCTTTCTCCAGTTTTTTGTAGTGCTGGGGATCGAACTCAGGGCCTCAGAACACACACAGCAAACACTCTACCAACTTCACTGAACCCCAGCCCAGTTATATTATTGTTGTTGTTGTTAGGTGCTGTAGCGTAGTTTATAAGGGATACATAAAAGTAAAGTGTTACTTCTTTGGAATGAGAATGAGGTTTACTCTTTCCTCAAAATCACTATTAATAGAGTTAATATGCCAAAGTGTATGGATTCACCTTCACATTTAGGCACGATGGTCACTGTATTGAATTGCCACACAGACCATATGCTACTTACAAACCTAAACAAGGCACTGAATGAGGATCCACCTAAAGATGGATGTTTTGCTGATCTGAAAGGTAGTGACAGTGACAGATGAGACCTCCCAGTGGACCATTGCGAGGGTTAGCGGCAGGAAATTGCATCGGCTCAGTGATTAAGGAAACATCAGCAGGAAGAAGACAGCAGCAGGGCAGGTGGCCTTGGTCTTGCTGCTGCCTCATCTGATCCATCTCACAGGGTGATGAGTCGGAGATGTGTCTGCCTCACCTGCATGTGTGACCCCCCCCCCCTTCCATTTTTCCCCCTGAGGATAAATGAGCAGCAAGAAATTTGGAACTTTCAGATTATTCAATGTCAGAGCTATTGCCAAAGTAGCACGCCCACTCTCCTTGGATGTTGAATGTACGTTAAAATTGCCTCTGGCAAAAGGTTTTGTGAAGGTCTTATTTATTTTCATTTTAGAAAAATTAATGAGCACCTACTATGTACCAGGCACTAGGCTCGATGCCAGGGATACAAAGATGAATGAGATAATTTCTTGTCTTCAAGGAAGTCACAGTTGAATGGAAGAGGCAACTAAGTAAAGGCAATGGTTGTTCCATCTTTTTTTGTCTCAGAGATTGCCAAAAGACCTAAATGCTATTGCTATTATTGGAGAGACTGAGAAAACACTTAATCCAGCAAGTTGGTTGATTGATGTTCTTATTTAACTATCCAAAAGAATACTAGGTGAGCAATTCATTTCAAAAGATTCAGCCACAGAAAGAGAAAAATATTAAACAAAAAAAAAATCCAGGAACATTTTCACAATTGGGTATTGACTTGTAGGACCCTAAACCTTGTTTCTAAGATCATGGATTGATAAGAAGAGAGAATACTAAAGAACACTACAGGGAAATCAGAACTGAAGCCCTGGCAGAGTCAAGGACCAAAAGAGGCACAGGAATTATTGTAGTTCTCACCTGCATCTGCAAAGATCTCAATAATGACCTCATCAGCTTCTCTTGAGAGGAAAGAATTCAAAGCCTGGATTTTGTAACTCAAAACGTGTGGCGCCCATGTTCACATTGGAGTATTCACATTCCAACCAAATACTACTGATGTAAAGCAGAAAAAAATTACGGATATGACATATCTACAGAAAAACGCAGATATTACATGTATAGTGTGAGGATTTCAACATATTGCTATATCATAAAACTACCACCTTATCATGATATATAGGAAATTTCCAGAACTCGGAAGACTCCTTTGTGCCTACTTCAAGGCAGATCACTCCGTGCCACTGCTCTGATTTCCATTACTTAAAATTAATTTTTCATGTTCCTTAGCTTATATAAATGGAATAATGAAGCTGTATTCTCTTATGTCTTGTTTCTTTCCTCACCATCCTGTCTGAGAGATCCCCCATTTTCTGTGTATCAGTAGTACTTCAGATGCTGAGTATCTGATTGACTATGTTGATTGACCATTTTTGTACCTTGTAAACTGGAAATGCTATTTTTTTTTTGCCCAATTTTATTAGATTGTTTATCTCTTTCTTACAGGTTTATAGGAGTTCTTTTGACTGTTTGTATATATGACTCATAAATTTTAATTCACTGCCCTTTTTTATTCACCAGGTAGGTCATTGAGAAAACTGAGAGGTGAATTAAAATAGATGGAGTACATTCATAGCACCCCAAAATTGATAAAAAGAAATAAAAAATGGAAGAAAGTAGGTTCAGGGAGAATTTTGGCTCCATAACATCATGAAGACAGGGTTTTGAGCTTTTTGATAGAGATTTCCCATCTGTTACCCTCAAGTGTTCGAAAACTTATGCAACAGTTTGGGGCCACCAAAGAAAAATCAAAGCAGAGAAAAGACCATGCTATTAAAGCATCAAGAAGAAAATGATCTTTTGAGCTTCCAATTGATTGTTTTTCTGGTCAAGTAACCTGTAAGTGTCTGGTTCAAAATGGAAAATTAGGGTCAGATTTATTAAATCCTCTTACATGCCTTTCAGAAGCATTGGGTATATAGCAATCAGCTTTTTCTGTAGTGACAAACAACCTTCAAATTTCAATAACTTATGCAGTGACATTTACTTCTAATTTATGTGTTCACAGATTGGTTGTGGGTTTTGGTTAGCTTTGCTTGGGTCTTCTGGACTGGATTCTAAAATGTGGAGTGAGGTCAAATCTGTTCCTTTTATCATGAGACCTAGGTGGAAGGAGGGCTGGCATTTAGTTCAGTTGGTAGAGTGCTGCTCTGCACTCTCTGAGCACCGCAAAAAATGGGAGAAGGATGTGGTAATCCATTTCTGGAGCAATCCCCAAACAATTAGCCATTGAAAACCCTATGAGGGTCACTATGAGTTGGACGTGACTCGATGGCACCTAACAACCACTCTACCTACTGAGCCAAACCCCAGCCAGCAGAAGCTATTAGGAAACTCTGTATTTCAAAAGAAAGGATCTTTCTAAGATTTTTTTTCACAGTATACTAGAAGACTTAATATTCAAAGTGGATACACAGCAATGGCCTGGAATGCTTGACTTGGAGTGAGGTTGTTGTGGAAGAAATTCAAATTCAACCTATAATAATTTGGATGGAACCAAATACTAGCCCCTCAGATAAGATTCGATTGAGCCATAGTTTTTAAAATTTGGGTACACATGGGAATGTTGGGAGAGGATGGGGGAGATTGTGTTTTCCAGTGTAGATACATAAAATTGGTATGTTACTGAAAGTATTTATGTTTTGTTTGGTTGAATAGTGTGTGTTCTTCACAACTGATTAAACCCTGTAGATCCAGGTGGTATATTGCTGTGATTTCTGTTCTAAGTGACACACATAGTCATTTTCCTTGTGTGTGAGAAAAGTATAAATCAGTCTTTGTAATGGTATGGTAAGCATGGCTGTCTCAAGCATGAACTAGTGAGTCCAACTTGGTGATAGAATTATAGATTAAACTTCTTGTTAGGTGTTGTTGAGTCAGGTCTAACTCATAGCAACCTTATGTACAACAGAATGAAACATTCCTTGACACTGTGCTATGCACACCATCTTTTTTTATATTTAACCCCATTGTTGCAACCACTGTGTCAATCTATCTAGTGGAGGGTCTTCCCTTTTTTTTTGTTGATCTGCCACTTTCCCAAATATAATCTCTTTCTCCAGAGATTGGTCCCTTCAAACAACATATCCAAAATATGTAGGACACAGTCTAGCCATCCCTTGCTTCCAAGGAGAACTTGGGGTGCACTTCTTTTAGGACAGAGCTGTTGGTTCTTTTGGCAGTCCATGATTTATGCAATATTCATCTCTAGTACCATAAGTCAAAAATTATCCTTCTCTTTTTTCCCTTATTCAGTGTCCAGTTTTCACAAGCATATGATACAACTGAAAATACTATGGTGTGAGTCAGGCGCACCTTCATCTTCAGTGTGACATCTTTACTTTTCAACACTTGAAAGAAGTCTTTTGCAACAGCTTTTCCCAAAGCAATGCAGCTTTTGATTTCTTGACTGCTGCTTCTATGGGTGTTGATTGTCGAACTAAGTAAAGCAAAATCTTGGATAAGTTCAGTCTTTTCTTCATTTGTCATGAAGTTGCATACTGATCCAGTTGTAAGGATTTTTGTTTCCTTAATGTTGAGGGACAATACATACTGAAGGCTGTGTTCTTTGATCTTTGTCAGCAAATGTTTCAAATCATTTTCAGTCTCGGCAAGCAAAGTTGTGTCAGCTGCATAATGCAGGTTGCTAATGAGTCTTCCTTTAATCCTGATGCCACGTTCTTCTTCATAAAGTCCAGCTTCTTGGATTATTTACTTAGCATAGAGATTGAAAGGTACATTGAAAGGATACAACCCTCACACCTTTCCTGACTTTAAACTAGGCAGTGTTTCCTTTTTCTATTCTAACCATTGCTTCCTGGCCCAGGTACAGAATCCTCATGAGTATATCTATATGCTCTGATATTCCCATTCTTTGCAGTGTTGCAAATCCATAATTTGTTGCTTAGATTAGCTTAAATGCAGTTTATTTGTAAGAACATTTAAATGACTGTGGGACTTTTCATAGTATTGCATTTTCTATTCCTTCTTGTACTTTTATGCTTTGTGCTGATATTAGGTGGTGTTTTTAGTGTGCAATAATGATTATTTTGGATTATTATTCCCACTTCTGCAGCTTCAGTGAACACTACTTAAAACTGAGCCATTGAGCAATTTCAATAAACTTAGAGATCACAAGGAATCTCCTTAATTAAGAAATATCACTATGCACAATGCTTAGGGAGACTTGCAATTCAGCACAAGGCAGTCCATTCTATTATGTGGATCAGACTAGCTTCTGTTTCCAAATACAAATGATGTAAAACATTGTTGTAGATAGCTGCTTGTTAGTATTCTTGTTGAGCAATTAGAGTAAAAACAGGTAAAGATTTGATGTATCTTATGAGAGAAATGAAAACTATTAATATTAAATTATTATGAAATTATTGAGGTCCAATTGCCACCTTCCTTCTGTCATCTTTTTGGGTTTTGGCTTTCCCAGTAGTTAAGGTTCTTTCAGCTGCAACTAATGAGGATCCTAATTTGGCTGATGGAGTAAGGTTTAGCTCAAGTTGGCAGAGTGTTGCTCTGCACTCCCTGAGGCCGTGGGTTTGATTCCTAGCACTGCAAAAATGGTAGAAGGACTTGAGGGCCCACTCCCGAAACAATCAGCCGATGAAAACTCTATGAATAGCAGAGAAGCACTGACATAGTGTTAGGCATGGCAAAGTGTTGGGTAGTGTTTCACGCTGTTGTGTACAGGGTCACTATGAGTCAGACCCGACTAGACGGCACCTAACAACAAACAACAAATTTGGCCTCATAAAAAATTTACTATCACATATAACAGGTGGTCCTGGGGTAGTGTGGCTCTAGTCATGGGGATGTAAGGACTCTATTTGTATTTTTCTGCTCTTCCAGATTTGCCTTTCTTCTGCCTTGTCTTTATTTTCAGGCTGTCTTCCTGAATCACTGCATTAAGATGGTTGCCACAACATCCAAATAAATATGCTTCCGTGATCATGTCCAGAAGAAAATAATTCTCCCCCAGTATATCAAAGACTTTAGTTATGATCCCATATCTATTTTTCTTTCTTATGTGCTAATAGAAGATTTAGCTGAAAGCATGGCTTTCCAGGTAGAGATGACATTTTCCAGTTTCTACTGCAATTGAATGTAGCCAAGAGACTCAAGTGCTACTGGTGAGAGGTGATGGAAACAATGAGTTCAATGTTAGCCTATATTCTGAAAGAGAAGGAGAATTTCCCCCTTGTCCTTTCCCATTGGATGGAATGAAATTTGGCTGGAATGCCTAGTCCTTGAGGTGGACGCCTGGTGAGGAGAAAGGTAGTAATAAGGTAGAAGGAACTGAGACACCTGGCGATTTCGTGGAGAAGCCTGCCTTACCAGTTTTGGTCTTGTGTGAAAGAATTTCTATCATTTTAATGTCATACTTTTTTAGTAAATTTTCTGAATGCTTATAGGTCCTATGCCCGTTCCAGGGTCAGAAATGATCTCCAAGGAAATTCATGGACAGTGTTGATTGGCTGGAGCCAAGGTTCTCAAAACAATCCCTGCAAGAATCATGGGAGTACAGTGACTGGTTAATATAAATCAGGGTTCAGTCCTGGAGTAGGGACTTCCTAGATTCAGCACAGGTTAAGTCGTATTGAGGATTCTGTTAGGAGGAAGTGGAATTATTGATCCAACAATGTGCTTTACAAGCGTGTCTCTATTCATTGGCATATCTAACAGACTGTGGGGTATAGAATAAATGTAGTGCACCCTGCTTCTCAGATTGCCAGGGCTGTAGGGTATAGCCTAAATGGTGGGTATTATTTCAGATTTAACTTTTTTTTCATTTATTCTCATGTGTGAATGAATGTGTGTTTACATCTGGGTCTTGAGGGAGTGAATCATATTGCTGTGGGAAGGGTAGACAAGGATCTCCTTTCTCTAGGTCTTATCACTTGAGGAGAGCTTGCTTGGTTTGTTAGCAGATGATGAGTTAGAATTGCTCCTGTCAGTCTTCAAAATATAAAACAAATCATTTTCAACAGGTCATCAGTCCAATAATGGCCCAAATAGTTCAAGAGCTGCTTAATTCACAACTGGCCAGCCCTTCTTTCTACGAGCAAGGTGGAGGGAGGTGTTACCTAGATGGAGAGAAGAGGGATCTTCCACAGTTTTACCTGGCATTGGCACTGTCTGTGGTGCTGAAACCACCTTGAGTGAATCTCCAATGTGTCACATTCCTTTAACCAAGACATGAAAATTTGCTGTGTTTATGGAAGATAGCACTGAAAAACTAACGTAAGTTAATGACTGAAGTAGAAGGCAGAGAAAATAGACTAGGAGCTATACATTAAGATTATTGAGTAACCAGAGGCTAAGAAAACCCCTAATTGCACCCAGATATAGAGAATGAGCTCCAGGAAATAACCTATGGTGTCAAAATCCTGTCTCTTCCACTACCATTGTGAATTTGAACAATTACTCATTATACCTCAGTCTCCTCACTGTCAAGGCAATGGTAATAGTATCTACATTGTGGTGAGGAGGGGTTTACATGAGAATACATACAAGCCCTTTGGAACAGAGCCTGCTTAATAGGAGGGCAATTATCACAAAAATCTCTGTAAGACACATGGGTCCCCAGTTCCTTTTTCAGCAGTCTGTTCATTCTGGAGATCCTTCAGGTGACTATATTTTCTCTAATAAATTAGAAATCCTATTTTAATAGGTACTGTACCTCAGAAACATTGATTTGGATATTTTCTTATTCCAGATTCCATTCATAAAGAAGTTAAATGTGTGTGCGCGCATACACACACACACACACACACACACACACACACACACACTCATCCCTCTATGAAATGGACCAATTTTGAAGACTTTCTAAGCTAGTATCAGTGGTCCATAAATAGGACTTAGATGGCAGAGATTGGAGGAGACTCTGCTAACAAGCCAGTTTATCTCAGTTGAATACAGGGAAACACTCTCTAAAAATTATGGCACTCTGAAAATTTAATTAGAAGCTTATGGTGAGTTCTATTTTTTTTGGGGGGGTTTCCAATGAGAGATTGGATAATCATTTACCAGTAACAGGATTGAAGGGCTCACACATAGATTGTGTGGTTCGACTAGGTGACTGCTTAGATTCTACTGCTTCTGAGATGTTCTATGTCTTTCATTCCTTGCCAACATAAACATGGGCTTCATTTAGAATTAAATCTATCAATAAGCCATTTTAACTGTTCACATGGTGAATTATCAATGCCAATCAGAATGTGTTATTCCTTGGAAAAGGAGCCATTAAAACTACTCATTCAAAGACAAAGCCTAATCACCCTGAAGCTATGGTTATTGACGTAGTCACTGAAAAGGATCATAATGTGACAGTAAAAAAAAAAAAAACAAATAAAAATTGATGAGGCCAAGTAAAAGGTAAATACAATCATTTGGCAAAAATTAAAAATTTTTGTGCATTTATCTTTACTCACTGCAAAAACAAGGCAATTACAAGACTTTTGACTTTTTAATTATGCTGTTGCCACATATTTTAACTTTAATGTTTTGAAGAGTCTTGGATGAAATTGTTTTAATTGAGGCCAACTCAATTTTTGGTTATTATTTATAATTAGGTAAAATTTTCCCTTAATGTAATTTTGTTGAAGGCTTCAAAACATCTAAAAGAAAAGGCAGCCGTGTATGCAGTCCAGCAATTTATACAACTCTATTTTGTCATCTAGTGAACTCTGTAATAAAAAATCAGGGAAAGAAAGGGAACTAATATTCATTGGGCCATCTTTCTGAGCTAGGCACCTTGCATGCAGAATCTTATTTAACTCCTAAGTAACATAGTGAGATAGAGACATTTTATAGATAACATTTAAGACATTTTATAGATAACACATTTCTGAGGTTCAGAAACATTACCTATCTTAGCCATGGCTGCTAAGCCAGTATATACTGGAGTCGGGAGTTGGAGTTAATTGAATCCAAGTAAAATCCACCTCTCTTACTGTAAGGGGGAGGCTTTTCCCCTTCAAACTTAAATGAGACTGTCTGTGGTGCTGAAACCACCTTGAGCGAATCTCCAATGTGTCACATTCCTTTAACCAAGACATGAAAATTTGCTGTGTTTATGGAAGATAGCACTGAAAAACTAACGTAAGTTAATGACTGAAGTAGATGACAGAGAAAATAGACTAGGAGCTATACATTAAGATTATTGAGTAACCAGAGGCTAAGAAAACCCCTAATTGCACCCAGATAATTGCACCTTCTGAAGGGAAGGTGAGAGGGCTGTACATCATGTGAGGCTGAATGGGAGAGTACATTTTTTTAATTAAAGGAACTCAAATTCAATTTAAAAACCAACTCATTTCCTGGCCCTTTCAGGCATGCATGCTAAGAGTTTGCAACCTTAAAATGATATTAAATACTTATATTATCATGGGGGTTGGGTTTTAGCTCAGTTGGTAATGTGTTGCTCCTCACTCTGTGAGGACGCAAGGTAGGTCCCTAGCACTACAAAAATGGGAGAAGGATGTGGCAAGCCACCCCCAAGCCAATCCCAAAACAATCAGCCATTGAAAACCCTATGAGGGTTGCTATGAGTCAGACTTGACCCCAGGAGAGCTAACAGCAACAACATTATTATAACTTGAATGAATGAGTTGAGAGCCACTATAAAAATGCAGTTTTGCTTTTCTCTCCACTGACTCCCCTGAAATTTTATTTAATGGAAAAGATGCTTCTGTCACAGGATGGAAATGTGGGCAAGTTCAGTGGACTTTTCTTCTTGGACACTCAATAAAAGACATGCCCACAATCAATTTATGAGGTGTGGTTAAAAAAAGATATGGTGAATGTTTAAATTTAAAAAATTTATTACAGTAAAAGACACATTGCCATCAATTCCCCTCAAAATACTCTCCCCCCACCTTCGAACACACTTAGCCCATCCTTCTTAACACTTTCTGAAGCAGTTCTAGAAGTCCTCTTTCATGTTTTTAGTTTCACCCTCCATCATAACAAAACTCCTTGTCACACATAGTTTATGGTATGCCAATCTCTGTCAAATAAAAACATTACAGTGTGTCTTCATCCACTCTTTTCACCCGATCTGGCACTTTGTGACTTCTGGCTCTTCCCCAAAGTCAAAATGACCATGAAAGGTAAACATTTTAAATCAATTCAGGACTTTAAGGCACCCACAATAGCACCACCACAAGCATTCATGAGAGAGGACTTCCAGAACTTCTTCAGAAAGTGGCAAGAATGATGGGACAATTATGTTCAAAGCCATGGACAGTATTTTAGGGGGGATCAAAGGCAGTATGTCTTTTACTGTAATAAAGTTTTTAAAGTTTAAGCAGTTACCATATCGTTTGACCATACCTCATAAGTCACAGTTTCAGTTTAGAAGTTAGTCTTCAGTCTTTCACAAATCAAAATTTCAAAGTTGATTTGCCCTCTTTTCCCTCAGATATCCCCTTGCAGTGTGAGAGAAGGTCACAGTACTTCTTTTGTTCCTTTTTCATCTTTTCCCTGAGCTCATAGCTTCTTGTTAGGCTTGTCAAGGGGAAAAGGAGGAAAGGGAGAGAAAAGGTGAGTAACTAAGGTGTGTGATGAAGTTCCTGCTTGAAATGTACTGTTGTGAGATGGCTTAGGTAGACACCTAAGATTCACTCTAGGGCTCTTTCATGGCTTCTCCCATGGTTCCCATCAATAGGGATTTTCATCCCTAATCCCTAATGGCCCTGGGAGGAAGACAGGGATACAGATCAATGTCAGTGGATATTTGGGACATCATCTGGCCTAGGATTTCTGACCTCTACCTCAAGCTTTTAGTTTTTGAGTGTAACAGAAGGCATGGCTGGATGGCTGGAGAAAATCTAAGGAAAAGTGGCTAGGGAAGACTCTAGCTGCTTGCCAGGGAAGGCTTTGGCCCTTGGAAGTTCTCCAAGCCTCAAAACCCCCTTCTATTATCTCTCTGACCTTGGGCATAGACCCTGCCTATGTGCAGATGTGACAAAGCTCTGTCCACGTGCAGTGGACAGAACATGCTAACATAAATAAAAAATAATCCTTCTGTCTCACAAGAAAATATACTTTAACCCACTTTTCCCCCGACTCATAAGAATGCTTAATGTTATGATGAGAGCCTAGTAAAAAGAGCTCGAGACACTCACTTTAAGGCAGTCCACCCAAAGGCACTGGCTCTCACCTCAGTCTCTGACACTAGCTCTTGGTGTGGAGTAATACTTTCTTCATCTGCTGACCCCATGACTGCTAGACAGACACAGCAGTTGAGTCTTTACCTGAATACTAGGACACATGGAACACACACCGGCTCTTCCTTGCATGTGCTGAATACAGTTACATGGAAACGCTTCCATGTACTTTCCTTTGCTGATTTCTAGGAGCACAGGCGAGTACCACTGCATAGTAATTCTTCCGGATTTCCCGGTAAAGTTGTTACTCACTTGTCTGTTCCTGTGGATTCCCCAGGTAGGAGCTGGTGTCCAGTCCACTCTGCCTTCCAGCATGGAGAACAGAAATGATCCATTCCAGGCTCTCCCAGCGTCCCATTGAAGCCCCCTACACCTACCTACCAGGTGTATGGTGAAGGAACAGTTAGTTGGGGATGGAACTATGCTTTTGTCCATAGGAGCAAGTCTTTCTTTGACCCTCTTTAAAAAGTTCTTAATCTGCCTGAGTAGTCACAGAGTTAGACAATAAATTTGTACCATTTTCTCAGCAAATTCTGCATTTTGGTCAGATGATGAATGCATGTTGGTGTTGCAGGTAAAACATCAATTTTAATGTGATATAATATTCAACTGTCACACTAAGTAGCACTAAAATGGTAAAAAATACAGTTTGTTTGATGCAGGATTTATCAATTTATTAGAACCTCTGAGCACAACATGGAGAAGAGATTCAACAAGGGCCCTTGAATGGACTTGATGAAATCTGTAAACTTCCTGGCAATATTGGCAAGATTCCAGCGTATGTCCCCATGTGTGTCCATCAGCTTGTCATGCTATGGGGGCTTGTGTGTCGCTGTGATGCTGAAAGCTATGCACTGGTATTTCAGATATCAGCAAGGCCACTTATGGTAGACAGGTGTCAGATGAACTTCCAGACTGAAACAAACTAAGGAGAAGGACAAGGCAGCCCACTCTCAAAACAATTAGCCATTGAAAACCTTATGAATAGCAGAGAAGCACTCTCAGATATAGTACTGGAAAATGAACTCCCCAGGCTAGAAGGCATTCAAAAGACAACTGAGGAAGAGTTGCCTCTTCAAAGTAGACTTGACCTTAATGAGGGGAATGGAATAAAGTCCCTGAGACCTCCATATGCTGATGTGGCATGACTCAAAATGAAAAGAAACACAATGTCTAGAACAATGCCCAAACATACAAAGACTGTGTGCACGGCAGAGTGTCAGTTAGTGTTTCATTTTGTTGTACATAGGGTGACTATGAGTTGGACCTGACTCAATGGCATCTAACAGCAATAAGGTGTGTGAAAAAAATGCACATTTTTTGAGGAGGAGAGTATGACTAAAAACAGATTAGGAATCCCTGGGGAAGAAAACATTGCAGAGTTTGTCCATACATAAGTATCTTTTTCTAAGAATACAATTATACGTGAATGCAAGTGTAATCATCTTGTTTACTCAAATCATGCTTTACCTTGGTGAAGTCAAGGAAACTGTGGATGCCCATAATTTCCAATCTCACTCGATATTTTTCTATAAACTTAAGAATTTTTATTCCATAATTGTCAATGTTAAACCAGTTCTTAAATCATTTATATTAGTTCCTTTCCCACTGTGCTTAAAAGTCCCGTCTATATTTTCACAAACAATATGGCAGCAGCAGAGATGGGAAAGTTAAACCATATTTTGGACCCAAAATGCCATTATTTCTTATATGTATATTTCTGGGTAGATCTAGTCTTTTGGTTATTTTATTCCCAAAGTAATACTAAGGAATTTACAACTATAGAATTTTTTAATGCAGTTTAGGGCTGAAACTATTAAGACAGTAAAAATAGAATTAGGAGAAAAATCATATCAAGTAATGGCCCAGTTAAGATGTTCTAATTAAAGTTATAATTGTAAATTGAATGCATGAGGATAACTTAATTTTTTTTTTATCTGGGCATTTTTGGTCTATATTTTGCTATACCTGTTTCTATGTCTTACTAAATCTATGCTGAGCCCTAAATAAATTAAAAAGCAGTTTCTAAAATGAAGCTTTTCAGAAATTCTAATAATCAAGGTAATAATGAAGGAATTATTTTTATATGCTTTCTTTTCTGCTGTTACTCCTATTGCTTTTCAAAATTCTTTGCAAATCTAACCTCCACTTTGAGAGAGATGATAAGTTTCAACACAATTCAGGACTCCTTTGGGTTTCCTGCAGTCAGTCTCTTTTCATAGACATATCTTTCAAACCCTTTTAGTCTTTTCTCCAACTCACTTTCTTCATTTTTAGTAGAAGATGTTTTGGTGCTAAAAAATAGAGAGCCTTCAAGGCAGCAGCTTCATTACCTTCTTGCTCTTCTATGTTAAAGATACATAAATTTCCCCCGCCTTCCTTCTTGTTTTAGAGGGAGAAAGGGCTTCTTCCTTTCAGCTGAGCTCCTATTTGTGCTTGACATTCCATTTCCTCCTATCTCTCCTTGCTGACTTTACATCTCAGCTTTCCTGTCTTTCATATCTTTAGATGCTCTATCTTTTCCAATGTTACTTAATTAATTTATTTTTTGCTGGACCCTACAAATACATTCTGGTAGTCTTTATGCCAAAAGGACTGATTTTTCATCTTAATGCCTCCTTACTCATTTCTATATTTCATTCTCTCTACTCCTTCAATTCATATTTGCTCCTCTATTATGTGGGTGCTACAAATGTATAAACATGGAATTTGAGAGGTTACTTTTAAAGGAGGGTAAAAACAACCTATGATCTCTCGATCTTTCAAGCTTTTCATCATACACATCTATATTACTATTATTTTTTATTAGAAATTTTAATGTACATCTTAATGTGTTTCATTTTGACATGCTTTTCATTGTGACATTTCCATATATGCATTTTGATAAACATTATTCATATAGGTTATCCCTTACCCTCCCCTATACTTCCTCCCTCCCACCCTTCACATCTAAGTTTCCCATCTAAGTCTTCTCTATTACTTAGTAGTTTTTTTCTATATGTCCTTGGGTTCCAGTTTTGTTTAAGATAGAAACTTTTCCTGTAGTGGTCTTTGTTTTTATCTTGTTAGAACAATTACATGCGATTTCTAGTCCATTTATATTGACATCATTCACATCTATATTATTTACAATTGTATATTCATAGTATAGTACAATTATGTATCCCACCTCTTTTCACTGAATTTAATGCATTGTCCATGGGAGTGCTTAATGAATGTTAAGTGGATAAGTACATATTTAATATTTTTAAAACATACATAATCTATTGCCACACTGTTATTTTCAGGTGCCATCAAGTTGGTTTTTGACTCATAGTGACCCTATGCACAACAGAAGAAGCACTATTGTCAGTGTTTCTCTGCTATTCATAGAGTTTTCAATGGCTAATTGTTTTTTCAAGTAGGTTTCCAGGTCCTTCTCCCAAACCTACAGCACCTGATGTTTCCAGGTGGTCTTCCATCCAAGTACTAACCAGTTCTGATCCTGCTGAGCTTCTGAGATCTGACAGGATCGCATGCCACAGTGGTAGGGCTGCAGGCCTATTGCTGCATAAATACTGTGTAATAAGCAAACACAAACCCTCTGTCATATGTAACAATAAATATTTATTTACTTCCTAGGTATATAGAGTTAGCTACTTTGGGATGAGCTCAGCTGATCTCATCTGGGTTTCCTCTAGAGTCACCTGTGGGCCAACAAGGTAGCTCTGCTGATCTTGGCAGGATGGCCTCATGTGGTTGGAGGTTGCCTAATTGTCACATGGTTTAAAATGGCCTCTGTTCAGACAGTGGGGAAGACTTGGCTCCTCTCCACATGTCCCAGCTCCAGCTAGCCGGGAATTATTCCCATGGGGATGGCCAAGATACTATTGTAAGGAAAAATGAAATTACAGAAGTACTTTTGAAGACGACTTGTATGGGGAGGAAGGGGATGGGGCAGGTGAGTCATGAGAGGGTAAGGGGGTCATGAACGCGAGCAATGCACAAAGAAATGTATGTATGGAATTGTCATGAGAGACCCAGTAAGTTGTACATTAAAAATTACTAATAAAAAGTTTTAAAAAGACTACTTGTGTCATGCCTGCTAATATTCCATTGTCCAAGACAAGTCCCACGGATGAACTCAAAATCAAGGAGCAGAGATGTAGATCTGCCCCTTTGTTGAGAGTAATTGAAGATTCTAATGTCAAAGGTAGTGAACACACGAAAGGCAGAAAAAACAAACACAAAAAACAAACCAAAAAATAAACAAACAAAAGAGAACAAAACAGAAAACCCAAAGCAAAAGCCAACCAACCAAACAGACAAAAATCAAGCCAGATGCCTGGTGCATGCCTATAATCCCATTGATGTGGGAGACTGAGTTCAAGGCTTGAGGCAGGCTGCACAATTTGACCAGATTCCATCTCAAAATAGATAACCAAAATGGAGGAAGGGGTATAGCTCAGTGGTAGAGCACTTGCCAAGCATGCACGACACCCAGGGTTCAACCATTTAGTCCTGTAAAACAAAAACAAAAGCAAAACCTGAAGTCACAGATACAATTTGCTACATACCAGATCTTCAGATTGATCATTTAAATCTGATTTGTGTACAACATTATTTCCTAAACATCTCTCTGTTATTAGGTGATAGCTTGCTTTATGTTTTTCACTTTTATAAAAAAATCTTGCTATAAGTAGCAATTCAATTCATTCATTTGTGTGTCATTCAGAAGCTCAGATAAACAAGGGTTTGTGTTTTACACATAGCAAGCTTGGATATTATGTGGTAGTTGTTGGTATTGATTTGTTGGTTCAATGACTTTGAGACTAATACTCTGCAATATTTTGGGGTTTTCTCCTATGTCCCAAAGATGGCTGCTACAGATACAACTGCCACTTTCCCATTTAACATACAAAAATGGAAGAATGAAATGTGCACTCAGCAGATTTAGTCTTCTTCTCCCAGGCAGGAACAGGGATAGGTAGCCACACCAGGCCAAATGATGGCTCTGGAGAAGAGGATTGGGATGGAGGATAATTCAGTGACCTCTGTGTCTGCATATCTAGGCTAAATTCCCATAAATGGAATGATAAGGTCCAAATGTTGTGAATATTTTTATGTCTCTTACTTGCATGTTCCTTTTCAAAAGGATTTTCCCAGTTCACAATGCCATTAGCAGCACAATTTTGTGACACTTTATCATAGCCTCATCAACTTTCTTTGAATCCTAAGAAGATGGAGGATTTTGTGAAATGTTCCCATTTATAGTCTTCAGTTTTTAAAAATGATTTTCTTATATATTTAAAAGGACTTTAAAAATTTAAGACATTGTTGTTGTTAGGTGCCATTGAGTCGGTGTACGACTCGTATCTACCCTGCATACAAAAGGTGAAACATTATTGTTGTACTTCTATGCTATTCATAGGGTTTTCAATGGCTGGTTGTTTTTGCAGGGGGAGTAGGTTGCCAGGTCCTTCTCCCAAGCCAACAGCACCTGGTGTTCCCAGGCTATCTCCCGTTCAAGTACTAACCAGGTCTGACCCTGGTTAGCTTCTGAGATCTGATGGGATTAGACACCATAGTAGTATGGCTGCAGGCAAACTATCATAACTATTGCATATTTCTCTTTCTCTTCTAGTACTGGAAGTTCCCATTTTGGAGATATTTAAAATTTTTTATATAGTTTTCTTGTTTTGCTAATTATTCTATGTTGTTGTTAGGTGCCATCAAGTCATGTCCATCTCATAGCAACCCTTATTGGGTTTCCAATGGCTGATTGTTTTAGGATTGTCTCCGGAGTGGATTGCCACATCCTTCTACCATTTTTGAGGTGCTGAGAATCAAACTCAGGACCTCAGAGCCTGCATAGTGGTGCTCTACCAACTGAGCTAAACCCCAGCCCAATTATTCTATAGATATTTGGTTTCTGTAGGACTACTGCTAGACTTCCAGGCTGGAAGGTATCCAAAAGATAACTATGGAAGAGTTGCCTCTTCAAAATAGAGTTGACGTTAATGATAGGAATGGGACCTGAGACCTGGGACCTACATTTGCTGATGTGGCATGACTCAAAATGAGAAGAAACATAGTGGTTGCAATAATGGGATCAAACATATGAAGATTGTGTGCATGACACAGGGCTGGGGAGTGTTCATTCTATTGTACATAGGGTCACTATGAATCAGACTCAACTGAATGGCACCTAGCAACAACTGTTATCCTGAAAACACACTTTTCTATGAAGTAAAACAAGCCCTCTTTTCCGTGGAACATTTTATTTCCATTTGTTAGAAAATTATTGAATCATAATGATTTTGCTAAAGCAAGTCATTTGCCTACCATCTTTAAAAACATTTGCTAATAAAGACACACCTCTGGAGTTTTCATATGTGAATGAAGCCTGTGTAGCTGCCTTGTTGTCTGAGTCTATGTGTCTAAACTTCCTCTGACAAATGTATACATCTAGTTTTTGAAAAAAAATCAGAGGAGATTCATGCAAATGGTAAAGATGTTTAAAAAGATTATTAAGAACTGGGCTCTGTGGGAAACTAAAAATAAGGCATAATTGGCTTCAGAATCAATTAAAGTCATTAAAAAGGTGTGTGTTCAAAGATTTCCTACCTTGAATTAATTAAAGATAAATTTAAGAGTATACTGCAGTGACTAGCGGTAATAACACCCAATGGGGGTTTTGAAACTGAAGTTTAAAAGAGAAATAAGTGATGTATGTTATGGACTTCTGTATTATAAAGACACTCTTCAAATTAGGGTAAACTTTATTTAACGATGTGTTTGCAAACTATTTCTGAGTAAGCACAGTGAAGGTGAGAGGAAATTGCATGCTAAGTTTTTATAATAAATCTTTTATTAATTAATTGTGTTATTTTGTGGAATTACTTAACTTCTTTGGGCCTTAGTTTCTCTATCTGTCAAAGGTAGATAATGATATTGAACCTGTATAGCTTGTTGTTGTTGTTGTTAGGTGCCGTCGAGTCGGTATCCGACTCATAGCTACCCTCTGTACAACACGGGAAACACTATTGTCAGTGCTTCTCTGCTGTTCATAGGGTTTTCAATGGCAGATTGATTTTTGGGAGGGGATTGCCAGGTCCTTCTCCCAAGCCTACAGCTTCTGGTGTTCACAGGCGGTCTCTCATCCAGGTACTAACCAGGCCCGACCCTGCTTAGCTTCCGAGATCTGACAGGATCAGATGCCACAGGGCTATGGCTGCAGGCCTGTATAGCTTAGAAAGGTTTTATAGTAATTATTTGAAAAAGATTCAATGACATCCACAGGGCTTCATTTTTTAAAATAGAATTTAAGTGGGAGTTCTTATTCTTATAATTCATTCAACTTTATAATAGTGTTAAATTTGCTTACTTGATTTTAAATGATTGAAGAAAGAAGAAATAATTTTACTAAGGTTAAACAATTGTTATCAGCAAGAAAGTAAAATGAATATGGACCCTTATGGAACTAATATATTGGAAGGTCAGTTTGGCTTGATTGCATGGTTAGGTGAGCAAAGCTTGATATGAAAGACAAATGCTTCTGTTCTGATAATAACTGTAAACTGAGACTTCTGAAAGTTGGGCTCTAAAGTAAGAGACACAAAATCTAGTACCTTTTTTCCCTCTGATTTGATTTAGGCCCTGAATTTTTTTCTCTCCACCTTTGTCTATCTTACACTACATCCATTAATTGATACATATGAATGTGTAAAAAGATAGTTGTGGCAGTTTGTTTTACAAATATAAATCATTTTGACTGGGTCTACTAGACAACGTATTGGAGAAATCACTTAGCAGCCAAAACAAAACAAAACAAAACAAAACAATAAAACAAAACAAAAAATATCCAGAAAATATATCCACCTATATTTCCCTAGGCAGAGATATTCATTCCACTATGATTTTATCACAGGCAATTTCTAAGTTTGTGAGTTATTTGTTGTTGTTAGGTGCTGTTGAGTCAGGTCTGACTCATAGTGACACTGTGTACAACAGAACGAAACATTCTCCAACACTGTGCCATGCCTGGCACTATTGCCAGTGCTTCTCTGCTATTCATAGGGTTTTCAATGGCAGATTGTTTCAGGAGTGGGTTGCCAGGTCCTTCTCCCTGCAACTTAAAGGACAACAGATCCAATTTTAGAAACTTTTTTTTCTTTTTTTGAGACAGGGTCTCGCTAAATTACACAGACTGCCTCTGGTCTTGAACTTGCTATCCTCCTGCCTCCACTTCCTGAGTTGCTGGGATTATAGGTGTGTGCCACTGCACCGGGCCAATTTTAGAAACTTTTAAAAAACTTTGTGTAAATCATTTTAATGGCCCAGTGGGCTGTGGCTGGCTGGGGTTGCAGTGCAGCTTTAGATACTGTCTTTTCAAGTCATCCCCATGCTTTCCCAGCCATGAGACTGTGGTCTAGCTTGTCCTCATGTTCCATACTCCACAGAGGAAGGAGACTGACAGACTTAAAAATGGAAAAAAGTTGGTAGATGTCATCAGCAGAGGAAAAAAGGGCCAGGTTGTAACTGGAGCCCCACAAGTAAGCTACAGAATCCTACTTTTAATGGCTACTATTATTATAACCTATCAGTCACTTTTTGTTGATATAATACATAAAAACTTAAACTATAATTCTGGTTCATGCAGTAATAGTCACCATTGGAGAGATAAACTCTAAACTGGTAAATAATCTTAAAACAAGAGGATGTAAATCTAGTAGCAAATTGCAATGTGATAACATAATATTTTAGCTTTAGAGATAGTGTTGTTGCAGCTTTATTACTAGGTTTATTATTATAATCTTAGCCACCACGCTCCCTTTCTATAACTATCCATCAACTTTTATATTTATAGCTGAAAAGAGTAGAAGTCAACTTTCATGAAATTAAACTTAAATCCTTTAAATTTATTGCATACACTCAAGCTCATAGCAAGAGTTCAATATAGTCAACTAAATATTAGGTAAACAAGACACTACAGAAGAAAATTGTGTGTTGTTATGAGACAGGGCTAATAAAAATACTGGTTTTTATTTTAGATGGGTTGGGATTTAAATGAGAATTATGAAGTTTTATTGTGTCTTTGGAGTACTATTCTGACATTCCTAGTGATCTCTATAAACTTTCATTGCCCTATAACAGTTTATTAAGCTACGGGGTCTTCATAAATATGCAAACTAGCTTAATAAGATTGTCTACCATGATTGCTCATCAATTTGGTATTGAAAGGGCACCAACCCAGTCGATAAAAATGTCTGGTGGTAGAATGGTCTGTGGCATTTCTAATCTCAATGCTTATTTCCTTTAAAGGGGGCCATAAACTGTTGAAATAATAGAATCACATTATTGGTGTGAGAGGAATGACTAGTTTTTCATTAAGCTTTATAACTTTTGTGTAGCTACCTTTCACAAACCTGTAAACAGTATTTAGAGATGTAAATGTGCCTCCTGACAGTTTTATTTCATTACACAGGCATTTATTGTTTGAGAAATAAACTGTTGGAAAATTAAATGGACAAAAGATTGGCTTTAAAGTGGCTAAGAAAAAATGGATGCTTTATTGAAGAAATTGTAGAATAAAGAGTTTATTCAGAATAGGTTCTACTTTTGTATTAGGAGAAAGTTTAAATTAATATTTTCAAAACAGTTTTCATTAGTTTTTTAAAATTTTCATCTTGAAATAATTAAAGATTCATGAGAGGTTACAAATGTACAGGGACTTCTCAAGTGCTCCTGATTAAACCTCCAATGCCAATATTTCACACAACCACAGGACAATATTGACATCAAGAATAAGACATTGGCACAATCCATGGAGGTTATACAGATTTCACAAGTTATACATGCATTATCTCTGTGTGTATGTGTGTGTGTGCGCGTGTACACACCTCAGTGTAATTTTATTACCATCTAATTTTGTGCAACCATTAGTGCAACCAAAATACTCAACTGAATGTCACTACAAGGTTTCTTTGTGCTCCCTCTATATGACCATATCCATCTCTCCCCCTGCTCCCAACCCTTGGCAATCACTAAACTATTTTCTCTCTATATAATTATGTTATTTCATGATTGTTACAGAGATTGTTGCTGTTAGGTGCCATCATGTTGGTGTCCAACTCATAGTGACCCTAAGTACAACAGACACAATACCATTGCCAGTGCTTCTCTGCTATTCATAGGGCTTTCAATGGCTGATTGGTTTTTGGGAGTGGGTGCCGGGTCCTTCTCCCAAGCCTACAGCACCTAGTGTTCCTAGTCAGTCTACCATCCAAGTACTAAGCAGGCCTGACCCTGTTTAGCTTCCCAGATCTGATGGGATTGGATGCCACAGTGGTATGGCTGCAGGCTGTTACAGAGAAGGCATCTCAAATGAATCATTTTGACATTTACTTTCTTCACATATAATAATACTAACACACACACACACACACACACACACACACACACACACACACGAGCACTGGAGTAGTAGGGAATTAATTCTAGGACCTTGTGCTCCCTAGGCAAATGCTCTACCACTGAGCAGCACCCCTAGCTCCTTTGTTCTAAAATTTTTAAGTTTGAGACAGGATCTCATTAAGTGGCTAGGGTGCCTCTGGCCTTGAACTCACAGTCCTCCTGCTTTGGCCTCCCGAGTTACTGGGATTACAGGTATGAGCCACTCTGCCTGACCAGAATAATTATTTTTAAAGTTCATTCAAGTCGCTGCATGAATCAATAGTTCCTTGCATTTTTTTGAGTAGTATTCCATGGTATAGATTTACCACAGTTTGTTGAAGCATTCACCATTTGAAGGCCATTTGGATAATTTCCAGCTTTGAGGTAATAAGAATGAATCTGCTGTGAACATTTGTGTATAAGCACCTTTGTAAAAATAAGTCTTCTGGGATAAATGTTCAAGACTACACTTGCTGGATCTTGCAGTAAATCCATTTTTATTTTTGAAAAGAATTGGCAAACCATCTAGAGAGGTTGTACTATTTTACATTCCCACCATCAACATATGAACGGTCCAATTTCTTGTTAACATTTAGTGTCATTACTAGTTTTCACTTTATCTATTTTGATATGTATGCAATGATATTTTCTTGTGGCTTTAATTTTCATTTCTCTACTGGCTATTCTACTGGAAAATATTGTTATTTTTAAGACATCATTTTTCTTTAGGATGTTGAATGTTATATTCATCAAGAAATTTCTAGAGAAACAGAACCAATAGGAGAATATACCACACATGTAGAGATAATGAGACAAAGAAAGAGAGATGCTCATTTTAAGGAATTCACTTGTGCAAATATGGGAGTTGGCAAGCTGTAGACTGGAAATTCAGGTAAGAACTGATGTTGCAGTTTTGAGTCGGAAGCCTGGAAACTCCTGGAGAATTTCTACACTCAGTCTGGAAGTAGAATTCCTTCTTCGGTTCTTGCTCTTAGGGCCTTCAACTAATTCAGTAAAACTCATCCATGGAGGGTATGGAGGGCGTGGAGGGTAATCTGCTTTAAAGTCAGCTAATTTTAAATGTTAATCACATCTAAAAAATACATTATAGTAATATCTAGGCTAGTGTGTGACCAAGAAGCTGGTTGTCATAGTCTAAGAAAACTTGACAGATAAAATTAATCATCACAAATACTTCTCATCAGTGTGAGTAGGGTAAAATGGCACACTAGCAGGAGCCACTGCAAGATGTAGGGAAAGATAAAAATAGGATAAGAGCCTGGGGGGGTAGCACATGCCTATAATCCCAGCCACTAGAGAAGCTGAGGCAGAAGGATTGTAGGTTCGAGGCCAGAGGCACCCTGTGTAACCTTGTGTGAACCTGTCTTTAAAAAAACAAAAACAAAAACAAAGTAGGATAAGAAATAGTCTTTATCTTATACAGATAATATTAGGGAAAACATAGTAATAATAGGGGAAAAGAAAGGACAGATTCAAGAAGCACTGAACTGAAGTTCCACATACTGACGAAGGAGGCAGGAATGAACCATAGAATCACCCCAGGGACTGGCAGGGGAACAGAAAACCCTCCCCAAAAGTAAACTTGATATGTCTCTACCTGCTGAATAAGCAGGCAATAAATAGACAGGGCTGGGGTTTACCTCAGTTGGTAGAGTGCTGCTATGCACTTTCTGAGGACATGGGTTCGATCCCCAGTACCACTAAAAATGGGAGAAGGATATGGCAGTACACTCCAAAAACAATTCTGAAACAATTAGCCATTAAAAATCCCATGAGGATCTCTATAAGTCAGACCCAACTTGAGGACTCCTAATAACAATAACAACAAAGACAAATCACTGACTAGGGAACCTGGGAACACACCACCACTGCACCTGGGGATAAGACAGTATGGAGGCAAACAGGACTCTGGAAATGTCTAAAGCATTTCTCACCAGCTGAAACATTGGCTGAGCTGACCCACCCACACACACACACACACACAGGTTCTCAAGCCATACTGAGAGCCCTGGTCAATAGCATTAAGATCTCAGGTCTGTAACACCTCCATATACACCTCCCAGACCAGAGACAGATGTGCAGAGTAACTGGGTCAGTGCAAAATCAAACACAGCTTTGTATCCTGGCTAACTACCTGCTGCCCAGGCTTCCTAGCCACTCTCAGAGACCCCAATGTTAGGGTTTGTTTTAGGGTCCTAATAGCAGAGAACTGAAAGCAGACCACAGAGGGTAAATGTAGAGTTTATAAGCTAGAGTTTATTTTTGCCCAGGTGTGAGTAGGTCAAGGTCAACAATAAACATCGGTATCCATCCTGGGTGAAAGAAAGGGAGAGCTTCTATTGGGTTTTAGAGAGGACGGGGGAGGCAGGTGGAAAGTCCCAATGGCTGGATGGAGGGGTGGTGGGTGGTTAGCACAGTCTTGTACCTGCTCAACTGTCCATGGCTGGCCTCTTTTGATGGGAACTGTCACCTGGGTGAACTTTTCTATTTCTTCCAGTTCTTGGTCATTGTGCCATGGTTACCAGGCATGTCAGGCCTTCATGAAGCTAACCGGCAAGAATGTCCACTAATCTGGTGGTTTTGCTTAGCTTCTTTTTAAGAAGAAAAGTTAAGTAGAGGGTTGGAAGCACAGGTGGAGACAGGCTAAGGGTATAAGTTCAGGCAAGCTGAGCAGGGGGTCTGCATAACCTTTCACTGGGGAGCTAACAAAGTCTGGGTAGATCTGTGGCTCCATCCACAGCAACTGAGTGTGAGACAGTTTTCTGAGCTGGTGTGAGGCAATGGTAAAACCCAAAAGCAATACTTTGGATAGGCCAAATGGGAGGGGTGGGGGAGTGGAATGGAAACTCGCTTTAGGGCAGGCACAGAATGTATGTCTAAAGAGCTACTGCTCAAGCAAAAGCTTTGATGAGTCTACATTCTGTGTTCACAGTGAGTGGCTACAACATAGTCAAATTTTACAGCAGCAGAATCAGTGGGGAAAGCAGCAGAAAGACTCTAGGAGCCAATACCAGGCACCCAGGTGCCTCCATGGTCTCTCTAGGAGGGAGTGTGCAGAGGGAGCCTCCAGGGGGTTTGAGGAGATGTGCTCAGTCTTTGGGAACTGAACTTTGACCGTCAGTAACAATATCCACCAAAATAGGATGAGTACTGAGAAAACAGGAGGGTGCTTCCCCAGGCTGTAATTCCAGACATGCATAGCAGTGGCTGTGAAGACTGCTGGAAGCCTTTCTGTGCAAAGGTGGGACATCTGGCTGGAAGGTGGGACCTCCAGCTGCAAGGCGCAACATCTAGCCTAAACAAGTCTTGTCTGAAAGACATCTAGAAGAGGATGGCCTGACAGTGGCAACTGTGCGAGTTGCTGCAAGAAAGCAGATATGGAAGTGACTGTGCCAAGCAAAGGGGAGGCCTCCACCCACTTTGCTTGGCACCGTCTGCATTTTGTGAGACTGATCTGTAGGTAGATGGTGGGTAGATGGGACTTACAGCAAAGCCAGAAGGCAGCATGTAGCAATGGGTACAGAGTGTTTTTTTTTTTTCTTTTTTTGTACTTTCTCCTTTTATGGAGTGATTTATTTGCTATGTAACTGCTTTTATTGGCTGTAGTGTATTTGAGTGGTTTATTTGGATTTTTTGGGGCAATTTTATTGTCATCAAGTTGTTTCCCTTCTCTTCCCTTTTAAAAAAGTTATCCCCTACAAAAATATTCACTTATTTCACTCTCAATCCTCCTTTTGTTCATCCTTTGCTATTTCATAACAATCCTTTCAATACTTTCCAAATCTACTGGCATAAAAAAGGAGAGGAGGAAAAGAGAAAAGAAAACCTGCAAAATTATATTGATGTCATTGCCTACAATGTGTGTATAACATTAAATATATTTTTATATAGCAGATAAAAATAATTTTGCCTTTTCTCTTCTTTCCTATTATCTGACACTCTCCTACTTTCCAATTCTTCTAACTCCTATCTATTCCAGCTCTCTCTCCTCCCCTTCCCTCCTCTCTCCCTGACTTCCACCCATCTATAATTGATATCTTTCTCTATAATCATTACCTATCTCCTAAACTAACTCATTTCATTATTGTCACTACCAACTCCTTCAAGCAGGGTATTCTCTTAAGCATTAACTGACTCCAATATAGGTTAAACATGACTTTGGTCAAAATAATTACCATGGCATCAGATTGCTTTGCCTGCTCTGAGTGAAATCAGAGATCAAGATCTCAAAAGAAGGCCTTTCAACATGAATACCTCTGAGTAAATAAGGAAGAGGCAACCAACCTAAAAATTTCCCAGAAATATAAGAAATATGAAAAAGCAAGATGAAAAGAATTCACCTTATGACACAACTTTTCAATAACTGAAGGCAGGGATACTGAAATGCTTGAAATGCCAGACAAGCAATTTAAAAACCCTCCTTATGGAAATGGTAAATGATCTCAAAGGAAACACTACTAAGAAGATGAAAGCAATTGTAATAGTTGGCAAAAAGTATCTAGCTTAGAAGAAAAACTCAACAAAAAATTGAGATCTTGAAGAACCAGACAGAAATGTTAGAATTAAAAACTACTCTTAACTAAATAAAAGTGACCGTCAAAAAAATCACTCAAACAGATTGGATGAGGTGGAGGATAGAATATCTCCAATCTTGAATATCTTCAATCTTGAAGACAAGATTGAAGAGCTTATCCCCTTAGATTTAGAAAAAGAGAAAAATAAAAAAATATGAGCACAACTTTCAGGAACTATTTGATAAAATGAAGATACACAATCTAAGAATATGAGGGGTACAAGAAGGAGCTGAAATTGAAACTAGAGGCATAAAAAATTATTCAATGAAATAATACTGAAAACTCTTTAAACCTAGGGGAAGAAAAGTATACCCAAACCACAGAGGCAGCTAATACTCCAAACAGATTTGACCAGAATAGATCCTCCCCATGTTATGTTATAGTGGGAATGATAAAACTACAAAGCAAAGAAATAATTTTAAGAGCTGAAAAAGAAAAATGTCAGTTCATTTACATAGGTAAAATCATTATGATAATATAAGACTTCTGAACTGTGACCCTAAAAGCAAGGAAAGCTTGGTCTGAGATATTTCAAGCCCTAAAATAACTGCCAACCAAGGATACTTTATCCAGCAAAACTATCTTTTAAAATAAATGGAGAAGGAAAGACATTCTAAGACAAGCATACATTAAAGCCATAACCACCAAGCCAGTATGGCAGAAAATATTTAAAGGAATTCTACCCATTCATAAAGAAGAAAGACAGTCTCTACCAAGAGAGTACAGGAAAGAACAAACATCATGGGAGGAACAAACAAATTAAAGAGAAGTAGGGAAGAATAGGGCTGAGGTTTAGCTCAATTGGTAGAGTGCTGCTCTGTACATTCTGAGGCCCTGGGTTTGATCCACAGCACTGCAAAAATGGGAGAAGGACCTGGAAGCCCTCTCCTGAAATAATCCTCATTTAGCCATTTAAAGCCCTGTGAATAGGAGAGAAGTGTTGACATAGTGCTGGACATAGCACAGTTTTGGGGAGTGTTTTCTTCTGTTGTTCATAGGGTAGCTATGAGTCAGACCTGACTTGACAGTCTCTAACAACAATAACAACAACAAGGGAAGAATAATTCATACACAACTCAAAATACCAGCAAACCCTGAATATAATTATGGGAGAAAGAAAAGAACGAACTGTCTATAACCTACAAAAAAATACCCAACATAATTATAAGAAACAGCAAACCCCTCTCCATAACAACCCTAAATATAAATGGTCTTAATTCTCCAATCAAAAAACACAGATTAATAGATTGGATTAAAAAAACAAGATCCAAAAATCTGTTGTTTGCATGAAAAACATCTCCCTGGTAAGGACATCCATAAATTGAAAGTGAAAGGATAGAAATTGATATACCAAGCAAATGGAAGCCAAATAAATAAATAAATAAATAAATAAATAAAAAGTAACCATCTTGTACCAAAGTAGACTCAAAATTAAAACTATTCTGAGGAGGTAAAGAAGGCCATTCCATATTAATAAGCAATTGACCAAGAAGATATAACAATTGTAAATATATGTGTACCAAATACCAGTTCACCCAATTTTATTTTTAAAAAAATACTACTTGGGGCCAGGCATGGTTGCTCATGCCTATAATCCCAGCAACTCAGGAGGCAGAGGGAGGAGGATTGCAAATTTGAGGCCAGAGGAGCCTGTGCAACTTAGTAAGACCCTGACTCAAGGTAAAAAATAAAAAATAGGCTGGGAGTGTTGATTAATTGTAGAGCACTTATAAAGTATGTGAGGGGACCTGGATTCAAAACCTAAGTACAAAAACAAACAATAAACAACAACAACAACAACACCCAAAAACCCACAATTAGGTTTATAGGTTCAAATACAATAATAGTAGATGAATTTAATGCCCTACTCTCATTAATAGACAGAACATCCAGACAAAAAATTAATAAAGAAACTATAGAGTTAAACATAAAAATAGATCAATTAGACTTAATAGACATACAGAACATTCCATTCAAAAGCTACACAATACACATTCTTCTCAGCAGCCCATAGAACTTTCTCTAAAATAGGTCACATCTTTGGCCATATATCAAATCTTAACAAACACAGAAAACTTGAAATAATCTCATGTATCTGAACAGATCATGATGGAATAAAATTAGAAGTGAACAGTGAGAGAAACTACAGATACTATACAAATACATGAAGACTGAATAACCCACTCTTAAATGATCAATGAGTACTTGAAGAAATCAGAGAGAAGATTTAAAAAATTCCTAGAATCAAATGAAAATGAAAACACAATATACCAGAACCTTTGGGATATAGCAAAGGCAATTCTATGAGGGAAGTTTATAATTATGAGTCTCTATATTGAAAAATTAGAGCAGGCTCAAACAAACAATTTAATGATGCACCTCAAGCTGTTAGAAAAACAGGAACACACAAAGCCCCAAACCAGCAGATGGAAAGAAATAATAAAGATTAGAGCAGAAATTAGTGAAATGGAGACTAAAAAAAGAACAATAGAAAGAATTGATCAAAGAGCTAGTTCTTGGAAAAAGTAGACAAATTGATAAATTCTTAGCCAAACTAACCAAAGCAAATAGAAAGAAGACTCAAATTAATAAAGTTAGAGGTGAACAGGTACCAATGAAACCCAGAGAATCATTAGGGGATGCTTTGAAAAGTTATATTCCAAAAAACTGAAAAGTTAGAGGAGACGGACAAATTCTCAGACACATGTGACCTGCCAAGTTAAATCAATAGGATACAAACAAACAGACCTATAACAAGTAATGAGATTGAAGTAGCAAGAGAGTTTTCCGACAAAGAAAAGCCTAGCACTGGATGGATTCATGGCTGAATTCTATAGGACTTTCTCTTTTTTTTTTTTTTTTTTTTTTGCGGTACTAGGGATTGAACCCAAGGCCTCTCGTTTGCATGCTCTGCAAGTGTTGGACCACTGAGCTGCACCCCCACCTCACTTTTTTTTAACTTTTTGAGACAGGGTCTCGCTAAATTACGCAGACTGCCTCTGGTCTCGAACTTGCAATCCTCCCGCCTTCGTCTCCCGAGCCGCTGGGATTACAGGCATGTGCCACCACGCCCAGCTCTATAGGACTTTTAAAGAAGAATTGGCACTAATGCGTCTGAAAGTATTCCACAGAATAAAAACAGAAGGAATACTGCTGTACTAATTTTATGAAGCCAGTATTACCCTGATACCAAAACCAGAAACAGATACATCAAAAAAGGAAAACTACACACCGATTTTCCTGATGAAACTAGATGCAAAAATCCTTAACAAAATACTTTAAAATTGACTTCAACAACACATTAAAAGGGCCATACACTATGCTCAAGTTCACTTCATACCAGGGATGCAAGATGGGTCCAACATACACAAGACAACAAATGTAATACAGCATACAAATAGATGCAGAAACAGAAACTAAACGATCTTGTCAATAGATGCCAAAAAAGCCTTTGACAAAGTTCAGCATCCATTCATGACAAAAAGCCTTGAAGAAACTAGGAATTGAAGGGACATACCTTAACATAATAAAGACAATATATGAAAAACTCATGCCCAACATGATACTAAATGGAGAAAAGCTGAAAACAGTCCCTCTAAAATCAGAGACAAGAGAAGGGTGTCCACTGTCTCCACTGCTATTCAATATGGTAATTGAATTATTAGCCACAGCAATAAAGCAAGAGAAAGAAATAAAAGGGATCCAAGTAGAAAAAGAAGTCAAATTGTTGCTATTTGCAGATCTGTAGTATCCTGTGCTTAAAAGACTCAAAAGACTCCACCAGAAAATTTTCAGAACAATATATACTTTCAGCAAAGTAGCAGAATACAAAATCAACATAAAAAATCAGTAGAATTTCTGTATACCAATAAAGACCAGCCAGAGAAAGAAATCAGGAAAACAATCTCATTTATAATACGTTAAAAAATACCTAGGGATAAACCTAACAAAGGAGGTGAAAGACTTCTACAATGAAAACTTTAAAACACTAAAAAAGAAGTTAAAGAAGCCACCAGGAGGTAGAAAGATCTCCCATGCTCATGGATTGGAAGAATTAATATTGTGAAAATGGAGATGTTGCCAAAAACAATCTACAGATTCAATGCAATCCTCATCAAAATCCCAGTGACATTCTTCACAGAAATAAACAGGACAATCCTAAAACTCAAGTGGAGGCACAAAAGACCCCAAATTGCTAAAGAGATCCTGAGGATAAAGAACAATGCAGGGGGCATCACAATATCTTATTTCAAATTCTATTACAAAGCCACAGTAACAAAACCAGCATGGTACAGGCACAGACTAGAGGATCTAGAAAGAAACCCATGAAGTTATGGCCACCTGATATTTGACAAATGTGTTAAAAATATAAGTTGGAGAAAAGACACCCTCTTTAACAAATGGAGCTGGCAGAGATGGATATCCTCATGCAGAAGATTGAAATGAGATCTCCATCTGTCATCTTGCATAAAAATCAGTTCAAAATGGATAAAAGGCCTTAATTTAAGACCTTACACTTTGAAATTGCTTGAGGAAAACATACAGAAAACACTTCAAGACATACACATAGGCAAGGATTTTATGAACAGAGCCCCAATAATATAGGAAACAATAGCAAGAATTGACAAGTGAGATTGCATGAAGTTAAAAAGCTTTTGCACAGCAAAAGCTTATTTCACTTAAAATGATAATCTCTAGTTCCATCCATTTTCCAGAAAATGTCACAATCTTGTCTTTCTTTATGGCCAAAACTCTATGGTGCACATACACCACAGTTTCCTTATCCATTCATCTGGTTATGGACACTTAGGTTGTTTCCATGGCTTGGCTATTGTGAATAATGCCACAATAAACATGGATGAGCAGATGTCTCTGTGGTGTGGATGACTGTGGATGACTATCATAGTGAAGAGACAACCTACAAAATGGGAGAAAATCTTTGTCAGCTATACATCAGACAGGGGATTAATAGCTACACTACATAGAGAGCTCAAAAAATTAAACACCAAAAAACTCAAACTGTCTAAACAAAAAATAGGCAAAAGAGCTCAACAGAGACTTCTCAAAAGAAGAAGTATAAATGACCAACAATCATATGAAAAAAATTTCAACATCCTTAATCCATCAGGGAAATGCAAATCAAAACTACAGTGAGATACCTACCCAGAATGACCATCACCAAAAAACAAGTAACAACAAATGCTGGTGAGGATGTGGGGAGAAAGGAGCCATACTATACTGCTGGTGGGAATGTGATTGGTGCAACCACTCTGTAAATCAGTTATGGAACTTGACTCTGAAAACTAAAAGTAGAACTACCATATGACCTGGCAATACCACTCCTGGATGTATCTCTGAGGGAATACAAGTCAATACACCACAGAGACATCTGCTCATCCATGTTTATTGTGGCATTATTCACAATAGCCAAGCCATGGAAACAACCTAAGTATCCATAACCAGATGAATGGATAAGGAAACTGTGGTGTATGTGCACCATAGAGTTTTAGCCATAAAGAAAGACAAGATTGTGACATTTTCTGGAAGATGGGTGAAACTAGAGATTATCATTTTAAGTGAAATAAGCCAGACTCAGAAAGATAAACATTGCATGTTTTCTCTGATATGTGGAAGCTATAGCTCAATATATAGTGAATATTAAAACATACAGGTTATAAAAGTAGTACAGAAGTATGTAGGGAACAATAATGGACCATGGAAAAGGGGAGGGACAAGCAGAAAGGGTAATGGGAGAAAGGAAAGGAAAGATCACATACATTGCCTGTTAGGCAAAACCAAGTTGCATACACATAGATGCTGGCCATGGTGGTACTCCGGTAATCAACTTGCTGAAGAGGATGAGGTAGAGTATTGGGACTCTGAGGCCAGTCTGGGCTATACCTTCAGCTGCAGGAGGACCTAAAGGCTGTCTGATCCCATCAGATCTCAGAAGCTAAGCAGGGTCAGACCTGGTTAGTCCTTGGATGGGAGACCCCCTGGGAATACCAGGTGCTGTAGGCTTGGGAGAAGGACCTGGCAGCCCACTCCCAAAAAACAATCAGCCACTGAAAAACAATACTGTTTTGCCTGTTGTACATGGGGTCACTATGAGTTGGACATCGACTTGATGGCGCCTAACAACAACAATACTTAGATAGATAAACACACAAGCAAGACATGCAAGTAGAAGGGGGATCATTGGTGGAAAGGGAGAGGATGGCAGAGGGGGGCAAGAGAGGGGAATGGGGGAGATGAACATGAACAATGTACAATGAATGTGTGATAATGTCACAATGAAACTGATTATGTTGTACATTAAAACTTACTAACAAAACTGCAAATACTTCTCATCAATTGTGTGTATTTTAAAATATCATCTTATTTATTTAAAAAATTGTGGGAAAATATACATAACAAAAATTTATCATTTAATCACTTTAAGTATCCAGTTTTGTGACATTAGTACAATCACACTATTGTGCACCCATCACTGTCATCTATCTTCAGCCTCTTTATATCTTGCAAAATGGAAACATTGTGACCATTAAATAGCAGCTTCCTATTCCTCCCTTCTCTTAGGCTTTCTACTATATTCTGAATACCTCTACTAGCACAATAATAGTATTTGCCATTTTATGACTGGGTTATTTCATTTAGGATAATTAAGATAATATCCAAGGATTACCCACATGTAGCATCTGCCAGAATTTCCTTTTTAAGGCTGAATAATATTCCTTTATATGTATATGCCACATTTTGTTCATTCATTCATCTGTTGAAGGACACTTGGGTTGCTTCTACCTTGTGACTATTGTGAATAATGTTGCTGTCAACATGAGTATGTGCATGTCTGTTTGAGTCCCTACTTTGAATTCTTTTGAGCATATACCCAGAAATGGAATTGCTGAACCATATTTTACTTCTATATTTAATTTTTGAGGAATTACCACACTTTTCCACAGTAAGTGCATCATTATACATTCCCACCAGTAGCACACAAAAGTACTATTTTTCCACACTCTTACCTACTGTTGTTATTTTTTTTAAAGAACTTTTTACTTGGAATTTGGTTATTTAATAGAAGCACCAAGATTCATTATCTGCTTGCTAAGTAGCACTTCTTGAAAATATTATATGAGCCAAAGATAGAAGGTCAGATTTTAGTCTTGGCTGTGAAGTTTAAAGCTGGGATAATGTGAACAGATCACTGAATGCTTTTCTTAAGTACAAAACAGAAACAATAATATGCACACTGGGAAGGTTAAATGAGTTTTTAAGTTGTGAGTTATCATAGGGATAGATGCAAGGCATGTTATTATTACTGTCATTTTTATTATTGTGTTGCCCGAAACACTCTAGTTTCCTAAACAATGCTTTGTGTTAATACTTCATAAATGATAATGATATTATGTAATTTCTAATAAAAGTCTTAGATCCTTTATTTTGTTTTCCCATCCACTATTTAATAACTTGCATACTTGTAAGAATTTTTCTTGATTATTTTATTAAGAGGCGATAAATAGTGATGCATACATTTGTCAATACTTTTTACCAAATTCAGTTTTATTTTTACCTCACAACAGTCCTAGGACTTGTATCAGTTACTCCTTATCACAGAAATGAAGAAACCAACCTTTAGACAAGAAAATCATCATACCTGGGTGTAGGAATAGAGCCGGGCTAAAGTTGTGCTTGCCTGCAGCTGTACCACTGTGGTGTTTGATCCCATCAGATCTCGGAAGCTAAGCAGAGTCGGGCCTGGTTAGTACTTGGGTAGGAGACCACCTGGGAACACCAGGTGCTGTAAGCTTGGGAGACTGACTCAGCAACCCAATCTCAAAAATCAACCTGCCATTGAAAACCCTATGAATAGCAGAGAAGCACGACAATAGTGTTTCACCTGTTGTACGTAGGGTTGCTAGGAGTCGAACACTGACTCCATGGCACCTAACAACAACAACAAATGTGGTGGTGTGGTTTGGATACAGAGTGTCCCCTAGCAGCTGGTAAGTTAAAGCCTTACTCCTCAGGTTGGTGCTACTGGAAGATGGTAAAACCTTTTAAGAGGTGGGATTTAGTGGGAGTTTTTAGGGATTGTGAGCTGCTGAGCTAGTGCGCACGTTCTCTCTCTCTCTCTCTCCCTCTCTGTCTCCCTTCCTCCCTCCCTCTCTCCCTCCCTTTGCTTCCTGGCTACCATGTGGTGAGCAATTTCCTTCACCACACTGTCCCACCATGATATACTGCCTGGCCATAGTCCCCAGACAAAGGGGCCAATCAATTATGGACTGAAACCTTTGAAACTGTGAGCCAAAATAAACCTTCCTCCTTTCAAAGCTCATTGTCTCATGTATTTTGTTACAGTCCTGGAAAGCTAACACAAATGGCCCTGGGCTGGGACAAGTTCCTCTAACACTCACCCCTGACTTCTGCCTCAGCAATGCAGTTCCATGTCTGCCATTTTCCAAACAGGTAACTTTATCCTTTTGATCTTATTATGTTTTTATTTTGGTTTTGTTCATAGTGATTGTCAGCATAATTTTCATAGGGGCTACCTTTGTAAGACATTCTATTTTATTCAGCTAATTATTTTTGGAGAACTTTTTGTTCTATCATAAAATCCTGTGACATGAAAACATTTATTACTATCAGAATATATCCCAAGAATGTATGTTTTATTTTTCAAGGCTGTTCTACACATTGGTGTTACAATTATAATATATCCACCACAGAGATATTTATCTCCCCATAAAAATGTAAAGGGTAACTTAAGATATTTAAAAAGTCTAAGCTCTTGATGTAAAATTAAAATAAAACCAGAACAAACCAGCTCTACTGAAAAAGCCACCACCTTTTCCATTGCTGCCCTTGGATAACTTGAGAATGTGGATATATATGTGACAGAGTCGTGCAGGTGGTGTCGATAAGTAGGCAGGGATGTGCTGTTTTACAGGCATTTTGAAAAATCTAACTCTGATAGAAGTTCTTTTTATGACATTTTCTTAGGGCTAAAATCTGACACTTCATCGTTTTTGATTTGCAGGAGCCCTCAGTCCATTTGCTTTCACACGTCTTTTATTTCATAGTTTTAGCACCAACTCTCCTAACCTCACTTCCCAGAAGGAAAACTTTTCTGTTTTCTGGTGAGAGAGGGGTGTTGTGGGTTACTCATGGAAATGTGATAAAGCTGTCCAAAGTAGAAGGCAACAGCTTTAGACACTGGGAAATGGACTACAATTGTTTTGTTTCTGTAGAAGACTAGACGAAATTCTGAATACCAGTGGCTGACTAAACAGTGAAATTCTGTGCTCTCAGAGTCCTTTCTCATTTTTGCCTCTGTAGTAGTAATGGCATCCATTCAGGATGAAACTTTTATCGCTAGGGAAGGAGGCAGCTTCATTCTTTGCATGGCCAGAGAGAGTGGCTTTGTTAAGTTATCTGTCCTAGAAATGCAGACTGTTCCTAACGTGGAGAAAACAGGAGTGTTGAGAACTATCATAAGTCAAACATGTTTCAAGGGAGATGTAACTAAAAGTACTAGATTTACTAAAAACAATACATACTTCTAATCATACATTTGCACTCTTTTTTAATTTTCTTATGCTTTTACTTCCAGTTTTTCACAGTGACCTAATCTGTCTGTGTTTCCTCTGGGAAAAAAAAGGAGAAAACTTGCTTTTATATGTATTTCTTTCAATTAAAAAATAAATGAAAGAATAGGTGAGCATCTTTAACATTCCTTAGTGGAAGCAATATCCTAAGAACAATTTCACCTACTTATTCACAACATAGGTGTCATTATCCACTTACTTTATGTCATTTGCCATCAACTTTCTTGTGTTGGTTATGAATTATAAACATTGTTGCAAGTATCACTTTAAATATCATGATTGTGCCAGGCTCGGAGACACATCTGTAATCTCAGAGACTCTGGAGGTGGAGGCAGGAGGAATGTAAGTCCGAGGCCAGAGGCAGTTTGTATAATTTAGAGAGACCATGTCTCAAGATAAAAAGTCAAAAAGGGGCTGGGGTTGCAGCTCAGTGGCAGAGTGCTCGCAAGCTATGTGCAAGGTGCTGCCGTCAGCCCCACAGTACCCCCAAAACAAAAAACAAAACAAAACAAAAACCTCCAAAACAGGTGGAAAAACCTGATTGTCTTAATCAGTTCAGGCTGATATAAAAATGTTCCTTAGACAGGGTGGCTAAGCAACGCACCTTTATTTCTCCCGGGAGACTGAGATGAAGGTGCCAGCAGATTCAGTGTCTGGCGTGGGCCTGCCTCCTGGCTCCCACGTGGCTGCCTTCCTGATCATACCTCACGTAGTGGGAGGGGCAGGCATGGTCTCTGGGTTCCTTTCAGAAGGGCGTTAATCCCATCCATGAGGGATCTACCTCGTGACCTCATGGCCTAACTACTCCCTAAAGCCTCTGTAGTGAGAAATACTCAGGACTGACCCTCTCACACAACTGCAGGACTCACTGGTGCTTGGATCAGTGCCCTTGAGACCTTGCAAACAAGGTCTCTGGGATGAGCTGCTCTGGTTTCAAGGAGTTTCTGTGAGCTTGGTTTAGATAAGGTCACACCTGAGTTCAGATAAGGTCACACCTGAGTTCAGATAAGGTCACACCTGCTGAATCTTACAGACAACCACAACCGCTTTGTTCTGTATGATGACTTCGTTCTTTTTGTATGCTTTGAACTTATTTTAACCTCTTTGATGTTATACGTTAATTAGAACTAGATTGATGTAAAAAGCTAAATAAAAATGCCTTCAGCCTAGCCGGCAGCACTCAGCTTTCTGCCAGAGCTGAGTCCTTTGCTGAAAACTCATCTGATGGAGACCATCTCATTTCCGGGTCCGGAACAACAACAAGCCTCTCCTCCCAATAGAGTCTCCTTGGTGCTTAATATTTCAATTTATGAATTTAGGGGGAGACAACAACATTCAATCCATAACACTGATCTTCAATCCCACTAGTGACTCTTGGGAAGCAACTACTAATTTGGTGGTTTATAAAATCCAATTTTCTTTGACTTTTCTTTTATTTTCCTATCCGTCTTTCTTCCTTTCTTTCCTTCCCTCCTTCCTTCCTTCCTTCCTTCCTTCCTTCCTTCCTTCCTTCCTTCCTTCCCTCCCTCCCTCCCTCCCTAGTTCGTTCATTTTCTTTCTTTCTTCCCTCCTTCCCTCCCTCCTCTCTCGCTCTCTCTCTTCCTTTCCCTCCCTCCCTCCCTCCCTCCCCCCCTCTCTCTTTCTTTCTTTCTTTCTTCCTTCCTTTCTTTCTTTCTTCCTTCCTTCCTTCCTTCCTTTCTTCCCTCCCTCCTCTCTCTCTCTCTTCCTTTCCTTTCCTTTCCCTCCCTCCCTCCCTCCCTCCCTCTCTCCCTCCCTCTCTCTCTCTCTCTCTCTCTCTCTCTCTTTCTTTCTTTCTTTCTTCTTCTTCTTTCCTTCTCTTTCCTTTCTCTGTCTCTGCCAACACAGGGTCTTGCTGTGTAGTACAGATTGTCTCAGAACTCTCTATGTAGACCAGGCTGGCCTCAAAGTCACATTGATCCTCCTCCCTCAGTTTCTTGAGTACTGGGATTACAGGTGTTTGCCACCACACTCAGCTTAAATCCAATTTTTCTTCTGTGCCAGGGGAAAGTAATTGATGAGTGATCATCTCAGCCAAAGACAGGAGAATCTTGACAATATATTTCATTTGCTCTTTTAAAGTTTAACAACGTGACTGCCAGAGTTTTATAGACAAAAGTGAAAAACTCTTCTGTAGAAGTCAGGGAAATAGACATAGGTCCTTCTAAAGTGGCTGAGTGACTTTGGCTGGGCATTTAACCGTTCGTCTTTTCATTTATAAGATGGGTCTAAGAATAATTGTTCCACCAATGTCTCAAGATTTTTGTTTTAAAAAGTATATAATAAAGAGAAAAATTTACAGAAAATAATTTTGAAAGTAATCATAAAATGTTTTGCTTGGGTAAAATAGCATAATAACATTATTGAGAGGCAAACTGGGTGAATCTGTTTTACTGTTACCAATGTTAAATAGGTTTAAGTGGCAGATTTGTACTGTACATTAGATATATATTTTGGGAAATGCTCAGGGATGACTGAATGAGATAAGTTCTAAGACTGAATGTATTTATATGTGAAGAAGATTCATTAATCAGGGAGTGTTTGCCACTTCAAAAATCAATGAAAATGCCTCTTTTTAGAAGTACTTTGTGAAAATGTAAAAGGTCAAGATCTATTTTCTTTCTTTTAAAATTGTTACTATATTATAAAACAGTATTAACACAACAAGAAATATGAGATGAAAATGACCCTGCCCACAGAAACCTAACTGGTTTGTGTCCAAGTTATTTTTATACTCATAATATCCACTTAAAACTGTAAAGATCCTGGGGTAATAACATAAACAGATCTTTGTAGTCTATATGTTTACTTAATTCTATACCATAGGTTTTCCCATTTTGTTTGTCTTTTATTATTAATGCTTTAAATAAGTAACTGTGATATAATCAGCCTGGTACATATCACCCTGTCCATTCTCCATCAAGAACCTCTTTGAAATCAGCAGATTATATATATATATAACTCTTACTTCTTAAGTAGCTTCATAATATGCTATAATAAAGAATATTCTACCATCTCCCCACTGTTGTTATTCAGAATTTCTTTATTATGTGCCCTATGTGCCCAGTGACCTACTATGTATCAGCACTAGTCTAGGTCTTAGGAAACTTCTGTGGATGAGACAGAAATCCCAGCCCTCATGGGGCTCAAGCTGGAGCCAGAAGAGACAGCCAGTAAGCAATAAACATAATGAAAAATGGGATCATTGGGTGTGTTAGAAATTAATAAGTGATATGTAAAAAGAAACTGTGGAACAGGAAAAGGGATTTGGGAGTATCAGAGGTTGGATTGGGATGGGCTGACCTGCAATTTTAATTTGAGTGTTTAAGTCTCACTTCTTAGGAGGAATTGACCAGAGATTTGAAGAAGAGGTAAGTAAGGCAAGAAAGGAACTTCTAGGCAGAGGGAAAAGCCAGTGCAAAAGCCCTTCAGTGGAGATGGGCCTGATGTGTTCAGGGGCAGCCAGGAGCCCCTGCAGCTGGTGGGAAGGGCATGATGAATAGTCGGAGAAGACATAGGAGCTCCAAATCACATAAGTACCTATAGGCCATTGTAGAGTTTTCAGCTGTTTTAAGTGCAACAGGGTGCTGTTTCTGGGTTTTGAGCATGAAAATAAAATTATTCTTTCATTCAACATGGTTTTGCAGAATTAGTCATAAAAAGTCCTCCTTATTTAACTGCTAAAGGACATTTCATAGTACATTATATCATATTTGATTTTTCCAGTACTCTATTAGTGGATATTTTTGATCAACCTAAATCTTGTTACAATTAAAATAATGGTAACTGCCTCTTTATACACATGTTGCAGAGTTCCTCTACAATGTATTCTCAGAAGTACAAATACTGGATCATTTTGTGTTTATTAGGAGATGCTTCTCTTGATACTTTCAGTAAGATTTTTTCTCCTTTTTTCCATAATTGATTTAGAGGTATATTTTCTGTATCCCAGTCTTTGACTTCTCCAGAATTTATTGGGTTATGTCATGGAGAATTTATTTCCCCAACACTGTTTCTAAATTGTGTGTGTGTGTGTGTGTGTGTGTGTGTGTGTGTAGTAAGAAAGTAGGTAGAATTATCGCTTTGTACAAATATCCATATCCTAATCCTTGGAACCTTTGAATCTTATTTTATCTCTCATGGCAAAAGGGATTTTTGCAGATGTGATTAAGGTAAAGATCTTGAGCGAGATTATCCAAGTGGGTCAAATGTAATTTCCAGGGTTTTCATAAGAAGGGGACAGGAGGCTCAGAGTCAGAAAAGGAGAGATGGTACCAGGAACAGAGGTCATATTGTCCAAGGAACAGACCATGAGCTAAGGAAGCTGGTGGCCTCCAGAGCTTGGAGAAGGGAAGTGAACAGCCTCTGGAAAGGAAGCATAGGAGGAATGCACCCCTGCTACCATCTCAATTTCTAAATTCTAACTTCTGGGTTTGTATTTGCATTTGTGTTGTTCTAGTAAATTTGCCACTAGGTTTTTGTAATTTATTACAGCAGTAGGAAATGCATGTCTGTTTGTCTACTTATTGGTGCTTATATTTTTATAAGGGTGAAATTTCTGGAGTCTAGGAGGGGTATCCTTATAATTTTTGTTAGTATTTCCAAATCACTTTCAATAAATTAATATAGCAATTCACACCTCCACTAAAATGTCATACACAGGCACTAGATATTACTATTAAATTTTTGTGGTCTGACAGGTGAAAAATAGAACCTCAATTTTGCTTTAATTTTCACATCTTTGATGGCTAGCAAAATTGGGAATCTTTTCAAATGCTTATGGGTCATGTGAATTTCCTGTTTGACTATTCATGATGTTTGCCCATTATTTTTGTTTTGCTGTTATCCTTTTCTTATAAATCAGTAGGAATTCTTTCAACCTTACAGATATCTCTTAACCTATTACATAGATTGTAAATATTTTTTCTCTATCCCCTTTTAGTACCATTTTTGATATTTTTCTCCTGGAAATATGTTTTTACTTTTGACCTCTTAAAATGCTTGTCTTTTCTTTTACGACTTCCCAGTTTCCTTTCTTGTTTTTATTTTGACACAGAAAAGACTCATTTACCTAAAGGATCATTCTTAGTTAAAGAAAGACGTAATGGTGATATTGCTATGGGAGAAGTCATGTGTTAATATGAAGAATAAAACTTATGTCATTATTTTCAGTTTCTCTCTTTAGTTCTTTCTATTCATATATTATAGCTATGAGAGAGTGTATCTAATACTGAGTTTAAACTGATAGTGTGGAATCAAAATAGACCCCAGAGTTTAAATTTGTTATTTTTTAAAGTTCCTAATTGATATTAGAGTGTGTTGTTTGGTGTATCACATTATATCTCAACTTGAGGCAGGAGCTGGACATGTGGTCAGTGTAGCAGTTACCCGAAGGCAGGTAATGTTTGATGGGGTCACAAATAACTTCACAATACCAAATATGTAGGTTATTTTTTTATTAATGTTGTTATTTGCTGATGTCATTTACATGTCCATAAAAAAATACAGCAAATACACTAAAAAATGTAGTCTCTGATCAAAATGTATTTGTGAATTTCATTCCCGTACAAACCTTGTATATGATAACTATAGAAGCTAAGTACTTATCCAAAGACTAAAATCATGTTCCTATTTTCTGTAAGTAGTTGGTTTTGCATACCACTTTCCATATTTTATGACTGATCTCATTAAAATGATTGATTTTATGATTTTTAGGATCTCTATGAAAAGAGAATCTTTTGTTATGCTAGCTTTAGTTTGATCTTACTGTACGTTTTAAAACCAATTACAATTTTGTAAGCGCCTTAAAACTTCCTTAATTTTTGGTAATTATTGTTGTATGAATAAATGTTATATTAATAACTTAAAATGTGTCTTAGTTCATAAAACAACAATTAAACCTAAAAAGCAAACAAATAGCAAAAGTTTTTTGGGGGGATCTTGGATGACCTTATGAACTCCTATCCATCAGTAAATTTGACAATACTGGCTAAGAGTTAAAGCGATTGTTTCTATGAGTATCTGAGATCAGTGTTGAAATGTTCTCAGGGGCTTAGATTTTTGCCATTTTTTAATGCATGGATGGAATTGTCTAATTTTTCTGGCTTTGTTGCTCAGACTACCAAGATGCTAATCAGATTGGTTAGAAACACACAGCATATTTGAACAGTTCAGTTTAAGTATTGCTGTAACATTTTTGCTAGACTATCTTGCTTTCTTTGCTTTGACACTAAATTATTTAGTAATGTTTAGCAAAATTGACATGCTTTGAGTAAAGTTTAGTTTTGCTGTGCCTGTTGGGATACTTGGCTATGAAGTGTGGGAGAATGTGAATGACTAATTTCTCAATGCAAATTTTGGTTGGAACTTTTCTGAAGATGACTGTGTTGCTAGGGATGGATGATGACTATGAGAAGACAATTTCTCTTAAACACCCAGTGTGGGTAGGAACATACTCACCATCAACCTAAATTGTGGGTTGGCAACCAAATCTTCATGGTATGCATTTTGCAGCTTTGATTTGCATTTGGATTCAGATTTGGATTTTCCTTTCTTTTCTTTTTCTTTCTTTTTTTTGCAGTACTTGGTAGTTGAACCCAGGGCTTTGCATGTACATTTTGAGTGCTTTACCACTAAGTTGCATCCCCTGACCATTTTTTAAAATTATTTTTTATTTTGACTCAGAGTCTTGCTAGGTTACACAGGTTGCCTGTGCTCTCAAACTAGTGATCTTCTTGCCTCAACCTCCCAAGTAATTGAGTTTACAGGGGTATGCCACCAGGCCCAGCCTAGATTTGGATTGTAAATTACAGAGAAAATTGGATCACATTCTAGCTCAGCCCCGTGTGACCACATAAAAATCACTTTACTGGCTTTAACTTCAATTTCTTCTTCTATAAAAGGAAAATGCTATTACTTCATCTGCCTGTGTTGTCTTACAAGATTCGTGTAAAGATTCAATGGTAAAATGAATGTGAAATTTCTTTATAAAAGAGTATCAACACGGATCTTATTTGGATCTTCTGAATTAATTGTTGTTGTTGTTAGGTGCCCTCAAGTTGAGTTTAACTCATAGCGACCCTATGTACAACAGAGGAAACACTCCCCAACATTGTACTATTCCTGGCACTATGTCAGTGCTTCTCTGCTATTAATAGGGTTTTCAATGACTGATTGTTTCAGGAGTGGATTGTCATGTCCTTCTCCCAAGCCTGCTGTACTCAGTATTTCCAGGCAGTATCCCATCCAAGGACTAACTAGGCTCCATCCTTCTTAGCTTCCGAGATCTAACAGGATTGGACATGAGGGTGGTACTGCTGTAGACTCCGAATTACTCACGTATCTTTCCTGCTTCGACATGTAAAAACACATTTGGGGCATTTTCCTTGCACTTTCCCAAGTTAGAGTTCATTTTAAACATTCTTATAGAAAGTGACAAATTTTGGATCAGCTGGACATAACATTTTTAGAAGATTAACAAAAATACATTAAAATGTAAAGTAGTGGTTTTATTTGATATCTGTAGAGGAAAAAAAAAATCCAAGACCTCAGTTTTGGAGTCAATGGTTCTATCATATACAAAAGTGATAAATAGTAATTTAAATAATAATTGGCATTTATTGATCACTTATTATGAGTCAGTTGCTGTTTAAAGCACTTAGCATAAAAAAGTCCATTAAATTCTGTGACAGCTCTATAGAGTAGATGCTACTGTTATTTCCATTTTATAGATAAGAGATTCGAAGCACAGAGGTGGTTAGTAACTGTCCCAAAAGCACACAGGCCTACAGTGATAGTGTCAGGATTTAAAGGTAGGAGGTCTGGCTTTAGGCTTTGTGTTCTTAAACACTAAACTATAGTTTGTTAATTTATTTTCCTTTCTCCTTGACAAGTCTACTGGATCTGTTTCAATTTCTTTCCTGTTAGAAAGGAAAAAGTTTTGGGTCAGCATTTTCAGACACTTTTCCTATTAGCCATGGAAACTAATTTGAAGTTCTTTTTGTGGTAATAGATGTGAGAATTGGGCTGGGTTTTGCCTTGCATAGGCTGTGTGTGTAATTAAGGAATCTTTCAGATAGAGGGGTTCTACAACTAAGTAGAAGTCAGATTGCGATTGCCAGTACATTGCTGAAGATAATTAACTCCAGTGTGGCTAGTTTGGATGCTTTTACTTGACTAAAGAAATGAGAGATATTAAACTTATTTTAACTGATTTTGTTTCTGTTAGAGAACTAACAGTGATAATATTTGAACCATTATCAGAAGACATTATAATATTATGTATTTAATGATACATCTCCAAGCTTCGCATGTAAATGCTTGGTTTTCTCATTTGTCTTTCTATTTTAGAGTATGTATTTGGGTAAGGCAACGTGTTCAAGAAGACCATTCATTCTGACAGAGCAATGGAATGGATGGCTCATCACGTACATCTTGGAGCAACTGTCTGCCTGTGCTAGTTCTTTCCAATCCTTTTTCTATGCATAAGATATTTCTCTTAATTATATACAATTACACTTTTCTTTGTTTACTTCTAAAATCTTTTAAAACAATTTCACATTTGTAGGAAAAATTGCAGTGATTAAGGAACTAAGGAACCTTTTATTCCTTGAACCTTTCAAAGTAAACTGCTAATAGGAACGTTCTCTGCTCTGGTATCTAGCTTGTATTCTTCATAGAAAGGATATTCTTCTACATAACCACAATATAATCATCAAAGTCAGGAAATTGGCATTGATCTATTACCCTCATTTAATCCCCTGACCTCACTCAAGGTTTTGCTGATTGTCCTAATAATGTCCTTTCTAACAGAAGGGTCTAGTGCAGAATTGCACGTTGCATTTCCGCATCATGATTTTTTCATCATCTCCTATCATCTGGAATCCTCAGCCTGCCCCTGACCTGGATGATTTTCAAGATTACATGAGGTTTGTTTTTTGGAATCCCTCATCTGGATTTCTGCCATGTTTCTTTATTAAAAAAATTTGTTTATGTATTTAGGGTAGGAATATCACAGAAATGATTCTATGTTCTTTTCATTGCAATCTGTCAGGCATGACATAAATTCTATTTGCTCCCTTGCCAGCGATGTTAACTTTAATCTTTCCATTGAGGTGGTGTTTGTTATGTTTATCTGCTCTAGATCACTCTTTATTTCTTTATTCTTTATTCTCAATAGGTATTTTGTAGTACTTTGAGACTTTGCAAACACCATTTGTTATTAAATTTCACCCAGTAGTTTAGCATCTATGGATTTTCAATTGATTAATAGCTGAATTGGTTATTGCTGTGACAATTGCCATATGATGATTTTTCTAGTTCTGTTATTTCTTCCACGTCTATCAGTTGACATTCTATTGTAAAAAACTTTCCCTCTTCTACATGTGTTTATTTATATCATCATGTTGTTGTTGTTGGTGTTTGTTTCCTTGATTTCTATGTTATTTACTGGGTTCTAATCCACTCCAATTATTATACATTTTGATGCTTAAGTAAACCCAAACTTGGCCAATGGGGGTCATTCGAGCCATTCTCTGTTCTTCTAATATATCTTTGTTCTCTTTAAAATCCTATTTTTAGAGCTGGATGTGGTGGCACACGCCTGTGATCCCAGTGACTCAGGAAGTGGAGGCTGGAGGATTGTAGGTTAAAGGCTAGAGGAAGCCTGCATAACTTAACAAGACTCTGTCTCAAGAGAAGAAAGGAAAAAGGGGCTGGAGTGCAATTCAATGGCAGAGTGGTTGCAAAGTATGTGCAAAGCAGGCCCTGGGTTCAGGCTCTGGGTTCAGCAACCACCCCAAATAAAATGTCTTTTTTTTTTAGTTTTTGGCTTAAGATTTCAGTATTTTCCTCTACCTTCCCTGCTCCACCTGTTTCTTCAAGTCTTCCTGCCTCCTTTTGGTGGAGAATATTATTTAGGAACCTCATTGCTCTTTAGGGTGGCCCTGCTCTCTGATCTCCTTGTTGTATAAAGCTATGAAATGTGTCCATGTTTGTGAGAATATATAAACATGTATTTGTGTGTGTATTTACTTGTATATCTATTGATGTAATTGAAAACCGTGAGTTAAACTAAAACCTTCACTTCTAACCTAACACAGCAAGATTTATTCTAGCTTTGTCTCTACCTACATTTGTAACTCTCTTCTCCAACAATGAAAAGCTTGGCTTCCATTATCCTCAATATGCATTATTTATTTGATCAACATTCCTGTAAATAATCACTGACCTCCACCTATAGGACCCTGCACAGATATAATTTTTTTTCTTGAGATAAAGTCTCACTATACAGCCCAGGCTGGCCTCTCACTTGTGATCCTTGTGCCTCAGCCTCCTGAGTGCTGGGATCATAGGCATTTGGTACCACACTTGTCCCATTAATGTACTTCTTATTCACCTGGGCTCCAGCCTTCTGGGAGGTTACTGCCAACGGCTCCAGGTGCATTCTTCCATCCTCTGCCAGGCCATGTGGTTGTCCACCTTATCACTTAGGTTCTGACACTCTGAGTTGAGGTGCACCCACTTCTACTGGCCCCCCCACTGGCACTCCTGTTCTGGTCCACTTAGTTGTTTTTGGATTAAAGTATTCAGGAAGGACAGAAGGCTGTTTTATCTTTTTGATATTTTCATTTGATTCCTAGGATATAAGAGCTCTCACCATCTCTTAAACAGATAAGGACATTCTAAGATCAAGTCTTTGGTCAAAGTCACAAGATCAGTGACCAGCAGGAGCTCAAACTAAACTTCCACTGTTTAGGCATCTCCAGTGTCAATTACATTAGGACCAGCCACACCATCTGAACAGAGGTCTCCAGTTTTATCAGCAGTGGTTTCCACCTGGGAGCATAGCTGTAACCCACAGTTCCAGGCAATTCTGCTCAAAGGATGGAAATCACCCCCAGTTCCCAGGATTCCTCCACCGCAGAACCTGCCTCCGCGACTCCACTGCCTCTGAGTCTCAAGGACGCAGCCTGGGGTGAGACTCAGCATGTTCAACAACTGGCAGTAAGAGTGGAAAATGGTGACCACGTCAAGGTCAGAATGCTCTGGCCTCTGATGTGCCAGGTTTTATTCCTTAGGAGGCTTGGGGGCTGACAGGGCAGCAGTGGCAATATGTATGGTCTTCCACAGCCATGATTAACCAGCTAGGATGAACAATATCAGCATTTTGACAATCCTTATCCCTAGCTGGCACTGACTGGTGGAAAGAGGGCATCCAGTTGCTCAGGCTGATGTCATTGTAAATCTCTCCATTCTGCAGGGTTTGGGAAAGGATGGAAATAGACAAAATTTCCCAAGTATATTTAGGATAAAACCAACAGACTTGATGTTAGCATAGGAGTGTTCGAAATATTGACTTCTGTGTTTTGAATTGCTCCTTGTTCCTTCTGTCTGGGCCAAGAATGTTAAGAGTATTATAGCCGAGAAAGAAACCACAGGCTCGAAGGGGCTGAGCAAATTTTCTTTCTTCCAAACGTGGGAGGAAGTTTTCCCAAACCAGAGAGAGCCAGAGAATTTGAGAGTAAGAAAAGATTAGATTCCTTATGTTCCTAAAAGGTGAGTTTGGTACCCTTTACCATAGCTCCTACAACTCAGGGTAGGGTAGAGGACAGAAGCTCAAGGCCATTCGGAAAGCAACAGTGACAAATAGAGCAGAAGAGATTTGTTTTTTCCTGTGCTGGTGATGGAACCCACGACCTCACCCATGCGAGGCAAGTACTGTACCACTAAACCACATCCTCAGCCCAAAATTCAGACAGCTTTGGGGAACCATGAGAAGAGAGGAGAAGAGAGGATTGGGGAACCATGGGAAGAGAGGGGAAGAGAGGAGTTTCCCCTGTGCCTCAGCCATGGTGGGGAAGTAGAATAATTTCCTTGTTCCTGAAAGAAGCCCAGCAGGAGTGAAAAGCCTCCGATGGACTCATCAAGCTACCTAAAACAGCAGAATCATGTTCATGCTTCAGAGTCACGGAATTACCTGACCGGAGGAGGGCTGCTTTTGGAAACAAGGGCCGACACAGCAGTCACGGCGGCAACACACGATGGGAATGACCATGTCTCAGGGGCCGCCAGCATGGGTAGATGATGACTGGAGCACAAGGCCTATCCCAGAGCCTTGTTGCAAGCAGTGGAATCAATCTGATAATTGGGTGCAATCACGGGGGAATTGGGGGTGGTCTCCAAACTGCCCTCTCCCTTCTTGAGGGCTGGATATTTCAGTAGAAATCAAGTTCAGTTATAGAAAAATAATGTATTGGTTATTTTGGCACACCTGACTTTGGGGACTGCCATTCTTCTCCTTACCTCTGGTACTCACCAGAACAGATTTGCCAAGACACTGTACTTTTTCTTTCCAAGATGGCCCGAAGTAAACTGCCCATGTGGGGAGCGACAATTCTGACTCAGCAGTGCTAGCAGCCCAAAGATACTCAATGCAGGCAGAAACTTTTGAACTCCACTATTTTGCAAGTGACGGTGACTTGGGGGAATATAATTACCCAGGACCGTTCTACCCACATAGAGCATCTGTTTTGCAGTCTGCTCCTGCTGCTTGAATGCCTTTCAGCAGCAGGCTTGACTGAGGCACAAAAGAGTCAAGTGGCTTGACCGGGCCACACAGACAGGTGGTCGTTCTGTCCACCTTGGGATCCGGGACCTTCATGGCTTTCAATTATCTGTGGTAAACACTGGGTCTTCCCGTCTTATGAATGCAGCTGCGGTCTCTTGCTGAAAAATTTGCCTCCTTTCACAGAGAAGGCGTAATTAAGAACACAGCTGCAAATTGGCTCTTCTCAACAATTTTCCCTGCTGTCCCATAAAATGTGAAATATATGGGCCAGTACATTGATTAGACAGACTCTTCGGGTTGAATTGTTTATAATCTACCCACTTCTGGCACTTTGCAATAAGTTTTTGCTCTTCCACTGGAATTTAAAGAGGTGAATGGAAAATAACAGTAGCCTGGATACTTCATGGACAAGAGGAGGGGATATAACCAATGTATATTCTCTTGTGAGTATGTAACACACACACACACACACACACACACACACACCCCTATGTGATTCTTGATGATGCTACAGAGTGTATTAGTTTTTAGCAAATACTGATCTATTTTTCTCTTCTCTAAATTTTTTTGAGTGAAAGACTTTTGGAGAAGCCAATCATTATTTTGGTTCTGCCCATGTGTGAGATGAAGAGGGAAAGGAGATGTAGGTGAGTATACCATACTGCTTAAGGATCTCTGATTTCTATTTCAGTGGTGTTAAATAGTGCAGTAGATTTACTATATACGTTGGGGTCAGATGACCTGGGTTCAAGTTCCCCACTCACTGCTTAAATTCTGAGATCTTAAGCAATGAGTTTAACCTCTAGCAGCCTCAGTTTCTCCATTTGAAGTTGGAGTGATTATTCCTGTCTTACACAGTTGTTGAGAACACCAAATGCAATTGCAAATTTGTGTTGTGTAGGACAGGGCTTGGCCATGTTTTCAATAAATTGCATGATCATCCAAATCTCTATCAAGACATAAATAAGCCTGTTAAAAGAGAAAGAGGCCAACCTAACTTTCACAGAGTCGCCATAACATTTATATACTTATATTAGATTTTTATTAGACTGGGGCCATTAAATTCAAGAAAAGAATAGAGAATATTGCTTTACTATAAGATCTCTGGTCAATCTTTATTCAAGAGGGAAAAAAACCCAACAATGAAATTCCTTGTAACCTAATTCTAAAAGGAAAAGAGAGAAGGGCTCTGCTGCACTGGCTTTTTAAGCAGCCACCTATGGAGTACAAGGCATGGAGGAGGCATCACGCAGGTATGAATATGTTTTCTACCCTCTTTACTCACTCCACTCTGGTTTTTATCCAAACAATGAGCTTGAGAGAGTTCTTGGCTATTTCACAGCAAACTCCCAACTGATTTTTCTCACTCAGATTCTCTAGTTAGCTGCGGACAATGCCCAGCTGCCTCCTCTGTGGATGCATTCTGACAAACAGCTGGGCCCCTGTGGAACAAGTGCCCCCAGACTATGGAACGAAACAATCGTGGAGGGGTGCTCGGTCTTTACATGACCCCCCGATGCAGAGGAAAGATGGCGAGTGCATTCCAGCAACTTGTGGTGCAGGGGAACTGACCCTATTCTGACTGGGCTGCTGGCCTCGTTTAGCTCCTTGAGAAGATCCAGCAGGAAGCAGAGCCAAGGTTCAGCGCTTTGCACAGGCACAGTTAATGCACCTGTATCCTCCCTGCAGATGTAGAGCCAGCTTTTAAATCCACAGAGGACATCTCAAATCAGAAAGTAATGCATCTCATTACGTGTTTTTCAGCTTTTCTCTTCCCGTCCCACACCCCCTTCAGTCCTGACTCCTGCATTTATTCATGGAGGGATGAGCTGGAGAAATAAAAAGACCTGCGCATCAATAACAGTCTTTGTAGACCAAAACAGATGTGTAAATCTCTTTGCTGGTGCTTATTCTAATGAAGAAGAATACATTCATGTTAAATGTTCACCTGTGTAGAGAAGAGGAGAGCTTTAAAGGTGTGAACAAGCACAGATTCTCTGTGGTAAAAATTGACACATCACGGGAAGTGCTACTCTACAATTTACGTCCCCACAAATGCCATTCAAAGTCACGGTACTTATATTGGAGACAGATGAGCATAGGACATGTGGGGGGTGGGGTGGGGTGGTTGTGTGACCTTTGTTCTTCTCATCCCTCAGGAGAGCAGACAACACCTCTATTTGCAATGTTTCTTCTGAATGATTTCCCGCCTAGTAGATTGACAGGTACTCTGATTATCTGCCCAAGGAAAATGAAAGGATAAACAGCCGAGAGATGAAGATTGACTTGAGAGGACTGCATGAAGGAGTATGTGTTTCACGTGGATAAGGAAGAGCCTGGAGAGGGGACATGAGGGGAAATGTCACATTAGCACCTGAATATATTCTGAGGAGAAGCAGCGTTTTGCCAAAATGGTCTTTGTGTGCACAACAACAATTCCAGATTGTCACTGTCACAAGCCTAGTGTTTTATCAGAGGAAGATAAATGCTTTCTCTTTTCATCATCTAGAACAGTGTTCTGAGATGAAGGTATTGAGGCGCCTCATTTGGAACTCTGGGGTAACAGCCAGAGATCTTTATTTGAAAACTTTCTCCTGGTGGGTGAATCTGATGGAAGCCAGTGTGGAGAGCAAAAGCAATAAAAAGAAAAGGATGGTTTATGTTTAGTAAATAATGAAGTGTTTGCCTCTTGGCATATCCTTCTGAACCCAGACTTTCCGTTCTGTTTGGGAAATAGGAACTGACTTTCCCCAGTTCCATTCTTGGTGTTTAGGATGCCATGCTGGGCAATCCATCTAGACCTGTGAGGCAAAGAGGTGCCTGCTAGAATTCTGGATTCAACCTCCTCATGCTCTGCCTTGTCTTGCCCTCAAGCACCCATCTTCCCACCCTTTAATCAACCTTGAAGTATCTTTAGGACAGACATCAGTTGCCAAATACCATTACCTACGGCTGAATTTTATTCCAGGTGAAGTCAATGGACTAAGGGGAAAGCGTGAGACATAGGAGATGAGGTCAGCAACAGAGTCTACTTCCTGCTCAGCTGCTGTAGTTTGGGTGCCGAATGTCCCCACAAGGAGGCTTGGTCCCTGGGGTGGTGGTATTGGGAGGTGCCGTGGACTTTAACAGGTGGGGTCTAGGAGAGGGTTCTGAGGTCACTGGGCTATGCCCTTGAAGGGGATTATGGATCTCCACTTGATCCCAGCACATGGCTTCATTCAAAACGTGAGCATTTGTTCCCACCAGGCATTTCTGTTAAGCTGTGCCACCATCACCATGGGCCCAAACCAATGAGGTCAGTGGATCTTGGACTTGAACCTCCAGAACCGTGATCCAGCACACGCCTCTCTTTAGTTCCTAAGTAGCTTGTCTCAGGCATTTTGTTGTAGTAACATGAAGCTGACTGATATGCTGTTCTTCTAGTTTCAACAGACACTTGATCATGGTGTAAGACTGACTTGTGTTTTCCTTGAAGAGAACAGTATTAGGGGTGTTTTCTAATGTAACTTTAGTGGTTTTGAAAGGAAAAGGGGAAGAGAGCACAAGAGAGGAATACCGTGGCCGTGGTATAAAAAGAACAGCAGAAGCAAGTGGTCCATAGCTCCATAAAAATCAATGTTTATCTGCTCCGTTTTTATCTTACTGAGTTCAGTGACCTGGTGGGTTGCAGGAGAATCTCCTGTCAAACCTAGTTGTAACAGCAAATGATGAAGCCTTTTGAAACATCCCTCTCGCTGAATTAGAAAACGGAGCCAAGAACAAGGTTATTTTGATGATCTTCCAGCCATATGACATCTGCACTTCCTATAATATAAAGGCCCAGGCCTGGCTGGGAACTCATCATTAGGCCTCCTTCTCTATCCTTGACCTGTGCTCACATTGCCACTGAGACAGGACAGTCTCCTCATTAAGAGGGGGCATGGTTTTGTGTGTGATTGTGTATTCACTGTTCTCCGAACTCACATCTCAGCTTTTTTCTGAAAACTAAAACCCTGAGTCCCTGATAAATTATTGTTGTTGTTGTTGCTGTTGTTGTTGTTTTTAGGTGCTGTCGAATCAGGTCCAACTCAAAGCAACCCTATGTACCGCAGAATAAAACACTCCTCAACACTGTGCCATGCCTCGCACTATGTCAGTGCTTCTCTGCTGTTCATAGGGTTTTCAGAAGCTGATTGTTTTTTGGGAGCGGGTTGCCAGGTCCTTCTCCCAAGCCTACAGCACCTGGTGTTCCCAGGTGGTTTCCCATCCAAGTACTAACCAGGCTTGACCTTGCTTAGCTTCCGAGATCTGGTGGGATCGGGTGTCAGGGTGGTGCGGCTGCAGGCTCCCTGATAAATGAATATGAAAAATGCTCTGAGTAGACTTTGCTACAGAATCTGCTACACAGCTGTGTTGGTATCTATCCAAGTGCCATGGACCTGCCCCTTCCTTGTGGGGTGGGAAGAGCCAGATCTGCTTGAGGCTGTGAGAAGGCAGCCTGATCCTGGTTGGGACAGGACTTCCCATGTGCTCAACCTCTACCCTGAAGGAGCCCATTCAGCCTTTCCTTAGCTCCGCTCATCTTCACAGCCGGCTCAGACTCATTATGTATTATTCTTTCCCTCTGCAGTTCTCTCCTCTCACCCCACCCCCTTCTGCAGAGAACTGGGCTCCCTTGTCATCTTTCCCATGGGGAGAATCTGGAATATCCGGGTAATGTAAGCGATGGGCACCAAACCTTGGAGGAACTTGGTATCGCAGTCAGCAGTTTGTTTTGTTCAGCTGCCTCCTTCATAAGGGAAAACTGTTTCAAGGTTTCAATAGCTATGACTGTCTTTCGTGTTCAAGGCAATAGTAATGGACTTGACCACTCTGCTGTGCTTGTGTGTGAGGGGACTGAGGTGGGCAGCCTGCCTGGGGCAGGTGCCTGTGTAAGGCAACTTTTACACATGGAGGGAGCCAGGTATGTCTGTTCTTGTCCTGTCCAAAATAGAATGTGTATTTGCTGCTTTGCTCCGGAAGAGCCTCTCTCTTGTGTCCATCTGATTGCAGCTCACTGGTTTCTTCTACCCAGGATTTTCGAGGTTGTGCCTCAGGGGGCCTTAAAACAGGTCTCGTGCCCTTCCCACCCGTGACGCCTCTCCTCACCCTGCCTGACTCGCCTTCCCCTCTCCCTGCTGGCCCCGTTCTTCACACTCGCCCAGTCCATCCATGTTGGGTGGCAGGGAGCATCATACCCAGCCTGGCTGCATCCCAGAAAGAAAGGGGGGAGTCACTGCCTGAGGGGAGAAGGGGGACAACCCTTTGGGGAGCTTCCCCATAGTCTGTGTAGCCTTACAGATGATGGCCTGACAACACGTGGAAAAACGGAAGCAGCACTAACTTCACTCCACCCTTTCAAGAGGGCACCGCCATGCACACACTGGTGGGGTCCTGATGTCATTTTCAACCTGCAATGATGTAGACATCTGCACCCGGCTTCCCCCGGGGTCATGTGTGCCGAGGAAAGGGCCCTGGATTTTACTGATGCCACAGCTTCCCGTCCCACCCCATCTCCTGCTCTTACAAAGGGAATGTTTGAGAAAGCTGCCTGTGATGACTTGCTTGCTGGCCGACTCCCTGGCAGAGACTTGTTGTGGCCAGAGCCGCGTGTGGTGTGTGGCTTTGGCCCCAGCAGAGCTTTCTGGAGCAGGCGTGGGCAGCTTGCTGTGGTTCCAATTACAGGACATGCCCACACTGGCAGCAAGACCTCTGCATCCTGTTGGCAGTTCTCAAGCACGACTTCTCTCTGGAGTGGGGCCAAGGGCCACTGTGGCTGGCCAGGTTGGGCCAGGGCTATAATATCCAGCTTGTCACCGGTTCGTTAGGAAGCACTTTCAATGTGTAACAGCAGAAAATCACCTATGTGTCCTCAAGACGAGCGGGCAGCCGGCTGTGGGGGCTGCACTCCACAAGCCAACACAGAAATGTCAGCAAATTCTTTCCCGAGCTGTCGCCGCTGGAAATTTATGCTGCACATTAGGTCCGCCCTTGTTCGTAATGCTGCCTGTGGAGGCAGGCTCTTGATTTCTCCTCATTTTGCAGATGAGTTGGTTGGAAGGCTGGAATTAAAACACGAAAGGCTTATCAGATAGCAGCAATGACAGTGGCAGTAAGCCTAGCATTGGGACCTCATTTTCTTTCCCTTTCTTTCTCTTCTTGTCTGGTTTGCTTTTCAAATGGTTGTGGCTTTCACAGCTCACCTTGATCAAATGCTCTTGCTGTACATGTGTAGATTGAATGTGGAAGGAAGCGTAAATGTTGGCTATGCCAGGGCTGTGCAATGGAACTTTCCGCCGTGATGCTGTAGATGCTGTATCTGTGGTGCTGTCCAGTTCAGCACCACTGGCTGCCTGTGCCTATTGAAATGTGGCTGATATGGCAGAGGAACTAAATTGTGTTCTGTTTAATTTTAATTAGTCTAAATTTAAACAACAGCTTGTGACTACTAGCTGCCCTCTTGGATGGTGCAGATCTATAGAGCAATCCACTCATTTTACAATTGAAAAGTGAGGCTTGGGAAGTCTACCTGGACTTACTCAAGAGCACGTAGTTAGTAGCTGGCCCAGGTCACCTAAAAGATTAGTTAGCTCCTCTTGATGAATAAAACAGTAAATTTTTGATATCTCAGCATAATTTTTAAGAAATATTTTTTTTAGGATGTACTCATCATATAAAATAATGAGCTTCCTTGTGACATTTCAATACATGCATATAAAATATTTTGATCATATTTATCCCCCCATTATTCTCTGTTGTCTCCTTCCCCCTCCTGATCCCCCTTCTCTTTCTAAATATCCTCCCTTCTCCTTTCATGGCTTTTTTCTAGATTCCACAAATGGGAGAAAACATCAGCATAAAGTCTTAAAGCTCTTGAACCTTAAAAGTTAAAGGAAATGAGAATATTAAGCTGCAGTTACATTTTGTGCCAGGCGAACCCATTGCATAATTGTCTTGTACAGAAAGAGGGGCAGCCTAGGGGGAAATCGGGCTGGTAAAGGGCAGCTTGTTATTCTGCAGAAGGCCCTAGGTGGAGCTGTTGGATCGCTTCTGAGGCCTGCAAAATCTGAAATCAAAACCAGAGCAGCGAAAATCCACCTTTTCTTCCTATTTCTGCTCTGTCCACCTCAAACAGTTTATTCTTTTATGTCCAGATCTTTGAATATTTTACCTCCCAGGAGAAAGAGAATAAAATTCTCTCTGTGAGGCTACAAAAATAGAATTCCGTACGTAGGAGGGAAAAACCTGAAGTATAACAAAAAATATTTTGAGGAAACTGTGTAGATTAACCCTTGAAGAAAGTTTTAACACATATGTATCAATATCTTCTATGGAGACAGTGCCCATCAATACTTTGAGGTCCTGTTCTCTCAAGATGCATTCTTAAACAACATCTTGGATCCCCTCAAATGTGAGCCTTGGTCAGAATGTCATTTCTGGGAAAGGCTGGGACAACATGCATGTATTTACAGATTGTATAGGATAAACACATTGGTTGTTCACTGTGCAAGATCTCAGTTTACAGTTTCTAAAGGCCTGACTAAGGGCATGTGAAGAATTCTGTATATCGGCAGCCTAGTGTTAGCATCTGAGGCCCCTGATTCAGCACCTTCCATCCTATTAATGCTGTTCTCTCTCCTGGAGAGAACACTTCATGTAGACATTCAATAACGCTGTCTGCCTTGTAATTCACTTAAAAGTTAATGAACATGCTAGACTTAATTTTAGTAAATATTGCTTAATTGTAGTTTGACTTGCATTTTGAAGAACAAAGGCACCCCACAGTATTCAGCAGATTTTTCTTCAGTTGCCTTGAAGGTGCCCACAGCAGATGGCAGTGTTGCTCTGTGGTTGCTGTTGGGCAAGGCTACTCTTGGTGAGAAAATTCCCACAGCTGCTCTCTGGCCAAGCTCCACGATGGAAAGCACCCCCACCTCTCAAGTTAAAGTCAGAGCAGAGAGTGAGGGAAAGGCCTCAGTGTAGTCAAAAGAGCCATGGAGGCTGCGCGGACTTCCAAATATGGGAATCATTTCAACCTTCTATAATTTAGCTTAACCAAGTGTCATTGCATGCAGCCGAACCACAGTGGCCTCCCATCCCGTCAGATCTCAGAAGCTAAGCAGGCCTGGTTAGTGCTTGGATAAGAGACCCGTGTGGGAACACCAGGTGCTGCAGCCTTGGGAGAAGGACCCGGCAACTCATTCCCAAAAAACAGTTAGCCATTGAAAACCCTATGAACAGCAGAGAAGCACTGACAATAGTGTTTCATCTGTTATATGCAGGGTTGCTATGAGTTGGACACCAACTCGATGGCACCTAACAATAACAACAATAAAATTTTACTGACTTGGTTCGAAACCACATATATGAATAACATGGCCGAAGAATTTCAAACAAGGGGTTGCTGTGTGTGAGTGTGTGTGTGTGTGTGTGTGTGTGTGTGTGTGTGTGTGTGTGCAAGGCAGGCAGAAAGTGGGGAAGGAGGCAAGATGGGAAGATGAGTAGATAATACAATATGTTGACCATATCTCTAACTATTATCTACACTATACATACATATATATATACATACATATACATATATATACTACTTGTGTGTGTATATATATACATACATACATACATATATACACACACACACACACACATATATATATGTATATATGTATATACATATATATATTTGGGCTGGGGTTTAGCTTAGTTGGTAGAGTGTTGCTCTGTGCTCTCTGAGGCCCTGGGTGTGATTCCAAGCACTGGAAATAATGGGAAAAGGATATGGCAGCCCACTCTCCAAAACAAGTATGAAACAGTCATTGAAAATCCTATGAATACCAGAGAAGCATTGATGAAGTGCTGGGCATGGCAAAGTGTTGAGGAGTATTTTGTTCTGCTGTACATAGGGTTGCTATGAGTCAGAACTGACTCAACAATGCCTAACAATAACAACAACATATATATATATATATATATATATATATATATGTATGTATATATAACATATATATGTGTATATACACACATATGTATATATATATTTGTTATTGTTGTTAGATGCCGTTGAGTCAGGTCTGACTCATAGCAACCTTCGTGGGGTTTTCAATGGCTGATTGTTTTGGGATTATTATATCTAAGCATATATATAAGATATAGATTTTGTAGCCAGCCAATAATTGCAGCTACGAGGGTGAGATTGTGAAATTTCTGGTTATGGATGCACAGAGAGGGAGCTTGACTGATGCTTTTCTTGTCTAGGGAGTGAAGAGATGGGATGAGTGATCTCCCAAGGTCACTTTGAGCTCTGACATTGAAGAAGTTTGTGAATATTTTCTTATACTCTGGCACTTTCCATATCTTCAGTGTTTACAAAACAGACTGCTGTCCTTCAAATCACACTGGCATGGGTGAAGTCACAGAGCTGGATTACTCTCAATGTCATGTCTTATTTGGCCTTTGGATGCTGTTTAGCAAGACTCCTGTCCAAATGGTATGTGAGGGTGACCAAGGCAATTAGGGAGATTGACTTGGCATGCATGATTTCATTCTCGGCTCCCTACAGTGCGAGATGAAGGATCCCAACAGGGCCCAAGATAACCAAATATGATTTTGCCCAAATTAAGACATTAATTTTTCAAATTGTTTTTGTGTTATAACAACATTCAAGGTTAACTTAAACCTTATTATTTTTAAAAATAAATGTCTCAAAAAGAGGATTTTCAAAATGTATGGAATTTACTTGTTCTTTCTGAAGGTCTTTTTGTCTCCTTTACATTACTTTATAGTTTAAAAAGATATGAAAAAGGAGCAACTTCAAATAATTTTATGTTATTTTTTGAGCCTCTTTTGGTATTTTGTATTACGTCACATCAATCTGCTCATTAATTTTAAGTTGCTTCATTTCATTGCTATTGTTTTAATGTCATATGAAGGCATTAACATGCCACAGAATAATAACTTTGAACAAAAAGAAATGGGTAAAATAGCTCTGATACTTTTTGTTATTGATTCTCTAATTGAATTTAGAGCCTCCCTTTGACAGGAGTCCAGGAAAGTAAGTGGCTTGCCCATGATTCACAACCGGCTGGACTTTGCCCAGTGACCATGGGTGAGACTGCTTCATTCAGTAACCTCTGATTAAGGATTTTTGTGGGCCTGGCTCTGTATGCTGTTGGCATTGGCCGTGCAACTGTGTTCCTGGTGGGGTTACAGGGTGAGCAGGGGGAAAAAGCAGTCTGAGGTTTGGAGTTTGCTCCAATCTGCTTTCCTGTCTGCCTTGAGAGGAGGAAGAACATTCTGGAATTATTGAGGAAAGCCAAAATGGCAGGTAGCCCAAGAAAGGATGCTGAGCCTTCCTCACCATGTGCCCTGTAGGTGACAGCTCTGGACTTTATGGGAAACTCCTGGCCCACCCTCAAAGACCTTGTAGCTGTCCCTGTACTCAAATTGAAAGGAGAATCAGCTTGCTGGTGTGAAGGCTCCCACAGAGAGCTTCTGATACGGAAGCTGAGGGGAATATGCTTTGTGAGAATCTGAGAGCTGTTGGAGCACTGTGGGTCTCTGGCTGACATGTTCACTGTAGATGTTCATACAGCACTGTGACCATGAGGGCTTATTTCTGAAAAAATTAATTGTTGTTTTGCTTTCTTTCAATGAACTTTTCTATACTTTTCTGATGAGAGTTCTTGCAGATGCAGGGAGCCAACTTAACTTGTAAGGTTCATGTACCTTGCCACGCCCTCCTGTCGATCTACCCTCCCAGCCACCTCCTGGGAGTGAGCTGGGTCTTTTGCACCTTGCAAATAAAATCCATGATCAAGCATTTACCATGTAGTAAGTGCTTCTTGATGCCTTACTTCGTTTAATCCTTACAACAGCACTATCAACTGCATACCCTACTAATGGCCTTTCATTCAGGATCAGAGAAGTCTCATCTCAGAAACAGGATTTTTACCCAAGTCTGTGAAATTCTAAAGTGCAGGTTATTGTCACCAAATGAAATCATCCCCACAGGGACTTTCAGTACATGGGTGAGAGGTCAGTTGGTCTATTCTCTACAGCGTCTACTGAAGCATCTTTTCATGGATAACAGCTGAGATACTAAAGTGGGCAACAAGACTGATACTTAGTATCTCTATCGACCTTCTTATTGATGTTCTTTGTGGTTAGGTGCCATCCAGATGGGTCCGACTCATACCAACACTGTGTATAACACAATAAAACACTCCCTGACACTTTGCTATGCCTGGCACTATGTCAGTGTTTCTCTGCTATTCTTAGAGTTTTCAAAGGCTGATTGCTTCAGAACTGTTTTGGGAATGAGCGGCCAGATCCTTCTCCCATTCTCGTAGTGCTGGGGATTGATCCCGGAGCCTCAGAGAGCACAGAGCAGCACTCTACCAAGTGAGCTAAACCCCAGCCCTTCTTATTGTTAATATTTATGAATCTGCTAATATCTTGGCAAGACTAATGCACAATATTGCAGATTTTGGGCTTTCTGAGAAGCAGCATCAATATCAGATGCCTCATCCTTTTAAGCTTGGGTTATCTGAGTTTTTGTTGTGTTGCATGAACTTCTTTGTTCTCTACCTGTTCCAATGGGCCGCTAGAGCACTGGTGTTACATTTGGCTAGTTAGTGAAGACAAAGAGAGACTTCTGAGTGAGGCTCCAATTGTAAAAAGAGGGTAGGTATATAGAGGGCATTAGGGCTTGACTGCAATTTGTCTTGCATGTAGTCTTAAATAGGTTTCCAGGGTGTTAATTTAATTTAAAAATGAAAGTTTAAAGTGAAACTTTAAAGGTAAGTTGCTTTTCAGAAAAGAAAAAACTCATTATACACTCACTCTTGGTGATATGGAGAAAATAATAGAGTTAACCTAAGGCCTACTTCATAACTACAAATAGCAATTACATAGATCTGGCCTTTGTAAAAAATTACAGTGAAATAAACGAAATTATGACTTACTTCCGTTCTTTATCTGATAATCATGAAAGAACTGAGCAAGAATAGTTAAATTGTATTCTAACAGGGTCTCATTAATTCATATTTGTTGTTGTTAGGTGTGATTAAGTCGAGCCGACTCATAGTGACCCTCATAGCGTTTTCAATGGCTGATTGTTTCAGGATTGCTTCAGGAGTGGATTGCCATGTCCTTCTCCAGTCATTAATTCATAGGTGCCTGGTAATATTCCACGTATGCAATTTTGTCCTTTAATTTACCACAAATCATTGTGATCTCAGGGTTGGCAAATAAAGTACGTTTGTTTTAGCTGCTAAAAGGAATTTCTAAAGTGGTCTCACTCTTATTAATATTTGCATAATATAAAAAGCCAATGCTGTGTTGCTGTGTACCCCACCAACATTTACCAATAAAGGGAATAAAAATAAAAAATAAAAACAGTATACCAAAAAATTACTCAGCTAACACACTTCTGAGTTTCTAAAAAAATAAATAAAAGTAAAGTGGTTCCACTGTACTTCAGTGATGCACAAAATATCTTAGCTTTCCACATTCACATTGCAAACTGTATTTCCTTCATGAGAAGAATATATTTGGCATTTTCAAAGTATATAAAGGATGTTGAATACCTCTAAGAAAATAAAAACATGTAGTTAATATCTTTGCAGTATCAAAAATGTAAATACTTTCCAGAAAAAATTTTTTTGCTTGGGTATACCTATTAGCAAAAAGTTTCCCATTTGTATGACAGTTGAAATTTCATGGCTCCTTTTTTATTTTTTTAACCCATCACCTTTGACATTTTTTTTTCCTGGGATGAGCCCAAAATTTAACATTAAACTTGGCAAGCAGAAACTCACATTGGTTCTATCATGTGACTGAAATTTCAGGCCAACATCTAGTGCTAGTCTGAGATTCCTCATCCCTCTAAAGTAGAATTGCCGAAATGATACTAATGATCTTCCTGTCTTTATATTTAAACAAAATAGGGATACCTTAAAATTAAAGCTCTATAATGACTTCAGGGCTAGGGTTTAGCTCAGTTGGCAGAGTGCTGCTCCACACTCTCTGAGGACCCAGATTCGATCCTCAGCATCACAAAAACTAGAGAAGGACCTGACAATCCACTCCCTTAGCAATCCAGAAACAATCAGCCATTGAAAACCCTATGAGCATTGGTATGAGTTGGACCCGACTTGACATCACCTAACAACAACATCATAATGACTTTGGGATTTAGCTTCATTGAAATTTCTGACTGTTATATATAAAAATAAAAGGAACCTATTACTTTTATTTTTCTGCCTTTATAAACCACAAATATATCAGTTCAAGTAAGTGGAAGGCACTTTAAAAAGCCCCAAATGGTGCTTTTAGAACTTATAAAATGCTTTCATGTATATTTAGAACATTTACTTTAATATTCCAGATGCTCACAAAATAATAGTGAGCACTGATGACCCAAAAAAAAGCATATAGTTAATTAAGTAACTTTTGGCTTGAGTTTCCACTTTATTTCTAGTTTTATTTGCTTCTTAATTGTTTATTTGCATTATGACTAATTTTCACATCTGAATGACTGCTGGGATACATATTTGGCTATGGCAGTGGTAAGTTTTAGAGTTGGCAACTCAAGGATTGATATAAAAATGAATAGAAAAAAAGAGGATTAGGATTTTGCCTGGGGAAAATTGGTATTTTTCTCAGTCTGTGATTGCACTGGTGAAGCTTAGGAAGTAATTCTGGGCTCCAGTATATATTTCTAAAGCCCTGAAACATAATTCTCACTCTAAGGAACAGGAAGATTTTCAGGGGTCCAGGTGGACTGTCCAGGTGATGCTCTGACGAGCACTTTCAAAAAGGTAGAATGGTAGCCGTGGTAAGTTCCCCGTGGATTGTGGGGTAGGGAAAAAACACTGAAATCAAGGTTAGAGAGACAATGGAAAGGCCAACTGGGCAGATTTTGTGACATTGCAAAATAATGTTTTTTGTTTCTCTCAAGGATTTACATTTTTATATCTAAAATTAAGAACAAGAGAAGATATGTCAGTATTTCTTTTCCATGAAAATATGAAGAAAGCCTCTCCTAAATATGAAAATCACAAGGCATACTATTGCAGAAGAGAATAGCCAATGAGGAAAAGGTCTTTGATTCCTGGCAACCCTGATATTTTGGATTTACTATTATGTATAAATGGGAGAAGGACCTGGCAACCCCCTCCCAAAAATCAATCTGCCATTGAAAACCCTATGAACAGTAGAGAAGCACTGACAATAGTGTTTCCCCTGTTGTACAGAGGGTCACTATGAGTCGGATACGGACTCGACGGCACCTAACAACAACAACAACAATTATGTACGAAAAGGGCTGGGATTTAGCTCAGTTGGTAGAGCACTGTGCTGCAGTCTCTGAGGTCCTGAGTTCAATTTCCAGCACCGCAAAAATGGGAGAAGGGCCTGGCAATCCACTCCTAAGGCAATCCCGAAACAGGCAGCCATTGAAAACCCTATGAGGGTCACTATGAGTCAGATACCAACTCAAGAGCACCTAACAACAACAACAACATTATGTATAAAGGGATATATTTGCATGAGTTCATATACCAAATATATAAAATGTGTTTTCAAAATGTATATTGGATTATATATTTGTTTTTCAAAATAGACAATGTATGTATGATCACACTGAGAGATCAATGCAATTTCTAACACTATGGGGCCATCTCTGATGACTACTGTAAGACAAACACTGATTTGGCATATTTTTTAATGGGAGGGAGGGAAAGTGAGTGCTCTAGACATTCTGTAAACTCTGTAGTAGCTTGGCATAATGAGAATTCTCCACTGAAGAGATGGTAAGAGTTTATAGGTTAAGAAGCACATGGTGATACTGGAATAAAAGCATTATAAGTTACAAGTTGATCGTAAGAGCAAATCTAGTATTTTCCATAAGAAATGTTTGCCATGTGTTTTTCTCTTCCTAAAACTAATCATGAGCTGGGGTTTAGCTCAGTTGGTAGAGGGCTGCTCGGCAGTCTCTGAGGCCCTGGGTTTAATCACCAGCACCACAAACTGGGAGAAAGAAGCGGCCATCCACTCCCAAAGCAATCCTGAAACAATCAGCCATTGAAAACCCTGTGAGGCTTGCTAAGTTGGAAATAACTCGACAGACCTAACAACAGTGACAGCAACAAAATTAATCATAGGGGCTAGGGTTTATCTCAGTTGGTAGAGTGCTGCTCTGCACTCCCTGAGGAGCCAGGTTCCATCCCCAGCACAGCAAAAACGGGAGAAAGATGTGGCAATCCGTTCCTGAAGCAATCCCAAAGCAATCAGCCATTGAAAACCCTATGAGGTTTGCTGAGTTGGACTTGACTCAATGACACCTAACAACAGCAAAATTAATCAAAAGGTGTACAATGGAATGGATATCTCTTAGTACATGGATAGATACAAGGAGACCCAAAGATAGGATACTACAACACAGATGATAGTAGTGACCAAACAACATTTATTAGTAAAATACACAAAGGGATCTCTATACAGCAAGCTACCTTGAAAGAATATTTATCACATTTGAGCAACCATAGCTGTACTTAATAATATTATTTTATTTTAGAAGTAGATTTCTACTGAAAAATAATTTAATTTTTTTGATATATCCAGTGCGTGTCCAATAAATATCAACCATAGGTATTATTAGATTTAGTCTGATTCAATAAAAGTGATACTAAATCTTGCATTTTAATTTTGACCCGAGCTAAGTCAGGCTTTCTCAACAGAAGATGCTGGGCAAAATTTAATTAATAATAAACAGTAAGTAAAAATATGATGTAGATTAATCACATCTGTAGAAGCAGTAGGAAATATGCATAATGGTTGGAGCCCATAGACAGCAGGAAAATTAAAAATGGAACTATGGTGCCAGAAAGGGAATGCAAAAGTGAGAATTCTGTGATCTTATTTAACTTTTAATTTTTAATTTATAGTGAAAAAGTCTTGGAGATATATATATATATATATATAT